>JAABNX020002579.1:17073-38266 GCA_015163995.2 Mormyrus lacerda | reverse complement strand
GTGGGCTCTTTATCAGTGTCAGTGGGCTCTTCATCGGTGTCAGTGGGCTCTTCATCGGTGTCAGTGGGCTCTTTATCAGTGTCAGTGGGCTCTTCATCGCTGTCAGTGGGCTCTTCTTCACCTCATCACTGCCAGCTGGCGTCCTGTGGTTTTTGTTTTTGCCATCTGGGGGCGGTGGGGGGGGGACTCAGCATTGAGTGCAGACAGGGAACAGCAGGCTTTCGGTCAGTAAACAATCAGTAAGCAGACTCTGATTTTCTGCTAGATCTCATCTACCATCTCTGGGTAAAGAGGCATAGTTGAAGTGGGTGCTGTTTGGATCCGGATGCATGTGTCTGTGCCCCAGCTGTCTGTTGAACCTGTCTCATTCTCGGTGTCAAATTTCAACCATGGTTGCTTGCCAGCATCAGTAATGGATGTGCTACAGAGAAGGTGTTAGGTGGGGGGTATTACTCTCATCATGAGCTGGGACGGGGGGGGGGGGTGTTAGCAAGACTAACCTCTCAGATTTAGCTGTATTGCTGAGTTTATTGGGGTGTCTTCCCCTTTAGAGTTTGTGAGTTAGAATTTCACATAGTCGCATCTGTATGACAATCGTTAGAATGTTTTGCTCATGACAAAGTAATTTAACATGCAAAGTGTACAGAACCGTACTGTTTGTTTAGATCTTTATAATAAATGCACTTTGTATGTTATTATTCAGGGTAGCAGACTGTTATGGGTTGAGGTTAAGGGTATCCATGTATTATTTGCGAATTGTCACATTTGCAGGAATCTGCTACCTCTAACCTTTGCAAAGGGGTTACTGTATCAAGTCATGAGTCACTGTCAATCCTTCATCAATATAAAAGCTAGGGTATGAAAATTAGGACTCAATGCACCAAAAAAAAGGATCAAATCATGTCCTGCTGCGACCAACTGAGAAAGTTCATTGCACCAGTTCTACCACTAGAAAAGTTAGTCTGGAGCCCTGATGTCAGTGAAGGCAAGTGGCTGATTTTCACATTGGATGTACCAGCTGGGTGACATGGGCGAGTTTCAGAACGATGTAAAACAAGCCCATTTATGCGGAGCACAATGTTGGGGACTGAAAGAAGTTCTGTCATTAATTGCTGGCTGGTAATTGAGGCCTCCCTGTTTGGGGCTTTGCTGGAGGAGTGCCAGTCTGTGTCCCCGAGGCTCGAGACCTCCCACGAGTGCTGGCTTCGGCCCGGTGCTGGTCCATATAGTTAGATACTCCAGGTACTGTACATTCAGATGGTCTGATTTTTATTTGCGTAGTTTTTTACATTCTGAAATGTCATGGAACATTTCTTGGAGTTGCTTCAGACTTTAGTATAATATATTCAGTAAATAAATCAGTTATAGGAAAAATTGAAATCTGCTAAGTATTGTCAGTGTCAGCTGACAGATCCCTCTGGAACATTATTGGAGCAACTGTATTTGCACAGCTATTCATCTGGGGGAAGTTCTGTGCTTTTCAGTATAACAGGCATCTCGCTAACCACTTTTAGTGAACTTAATAGCTCGTGAACAGGGTTCCTGTCCTTGGGGCCAGATATGCCGGATGCTCGCTTCAGCACTTGATAGTATCTAGTCTTCAGGAGCATATCTCTAAGACCTGTTCCCTGGAAAACTCTGGGCCAACGTTGCTCACTCATGTGAAGCCTTTCTGTTGTAATTTCTTGAGTTTAAATTAAGTCATTATCTTAACTGGGCAATTAAGAGTTAAAGAGTAAAACAGCAATTATGGACCAGATGGATATAATGTGGGCTGTAATTTTATTGTGTACTATGATAAGGGGGTAGGGAATTGTCTCCCTTCCTGCTACCATACATTATATTTTATTTGGAAACTTAAGTAAATCATATGTGAAAAGAGGCTTTATTTCAGTTACGGGTAGTCGAATTACAAAATGTAACTGTTTATTTTTTTATGGACAATGTCAAAGACGGGATTCATTTGATAATGGTATTCTCTGCTCTCGATTCACTCCCAAGTAGGCAGATTACCGTGTGACATAGGATATGATCTGACAGGAGGCCTTCCCTGAGCACATGGGCACACACTGATGCAGGGTAACGTCCCGCCCTTTACTGGCCACTACTTACAATGGCCTTCTTAGTAAGTCGCTTCATTCATTCGAGTAGGAAACTGTTACTCACACGACCTACTTTCTGCCCAGCGGCATCACTAATCTTTTGCTAATGAGAGAAAACAAGCTTGGTTATCTCAAATTGGGGCATGTTAATTATTTGAATATGTTGTAAACGAAACAAAAGCAAATAAGGACTAAGAATTAACCCAGAGCTTTGACTTGAATGACAGGGTGCAATTTCCAGGACCATTAAATTAAATATCATTGGTATAACCTAATATTGTGGTCTTTATAATATTATAACAAAGTGGACAACATGTAAAGTTGTAGACAACATGTAAAGCTGCATTAATGCCTCACAGCTTTTCATCAGAATAAAAGAACTGCTAGTTTTAAGGTTCGTTTGGAAATTTGAAACTGTTGTGAAGGGTATGTTGTTTTGATGTGAATCCTAACAAGTTTCTGCTTAAGGTGGCTACAGTAGAACGGGCACTGACTCAGGTTGCAGAAATATGTATTTGCCATGTGTGTGACTATAATCCTTAATTGTCAAAGGTCAGGATCATGAAATATGGTTTATAGAGCTCTTCACTGAGTGACCATAAACCTCACAAAAGCACAACAACACTTGTAATGTTTTAATTAAGATTCCAACACTATGGGAACTTCATGGGCTAGACAAGGTGCAGAGGTGGCCAGGGGGCTGTGAATCTGTAAGGCACTGAGAGCTGGAAGGCAGTCTGGCTCCAAATAGACAGCCTCTGTTCTGGCCAGACGCACCATATGGGGATACTAGCAAAGCACACTCATGCCTGGCTCACGCCTGTTTGTTTTTGAATTTCAAACCGGCCATGGTCGTTGGACACTTCCTCTTATGTTTTTTGTACTTTACCTCCAGGTTTAAGTTTGGCTCTCGGATAATTACAGGAGAGCTCAGTGGCTCTCAGTCACAGTTTGCTGTACAGAAACTGATACTGCTTGAAGGGTTATGACTTATATTTGGGATTAGAGGTGAGTGATCTATAATTCACAGTGTTCCCTATTCTGATTTGACCAGGAGATAGTGTGTTCCTCTGGGTCGTATGCTCAGCTTGTAGAGAAAATGAAGGTAGACAATCAAGACTGTATGGTGGATGCGTGTTATTATGACACAGCTCTGCCACAGCGTTAAACGCCATGCATGGTTGCTGTTTTTCTGCAGCCTAGAGACAGGATGAAGAATGTAGAAGAAAAATCTTTTCTAGAAAATATGTTTCTGCACAATTATAGCTGATGCTGCAACTGGTTGACATTATGGCTAATATTGCAACTGGTTTTACAGCTGACGATAGTGCGGATATTACAGGTGATGTTGTGTTTGATGTTGCAGTTAACATTATGGCTGATGTCAGGGTTGACATGAATGTCATTATGACTGACATTATGGCTGATGTTAGAGGTAACATTATTGTTGACGTTCATGATGTTGTGGATGACGTTGCGGTTGATGTCGTGGATGATGTTATGGCTGATATTGCTTTCTCATGCTTTCATCTGTTGTTTTTCCTGCCTGCAGATCTGTTGGAGGGCAGTAGCATGCAGCCTCTTGGAATGACTGACTGTGCCTCCTGTCCAGCCCCTATAAGTACCTCCACCAACACGTCTACCATCAGCAGCTCCACCACTACCTCCTCCTCATCTGTCATCCCCCAGCCCAACTCAGTCAGCAAGCCCTGGAGGAGCAAATCGCTCAATGCCAAGCACAGTGCCACGTCTTCCATACTGTCTGTGAAGCAGGACTCCCCTAAGCAGCAGCAGCCCCCCACGCCAGCCATTGAGACCCCACCCAAGGCTGCCCCCATCGTACAGAAATCCATGCTGGAGAAGCTCAAACTGTTCAACAGCAAAGGGGCATCTAAGTCCTCAGCTGGGAGCTCAGCAGACAGCTCGGCTACCCGGGAGACAGCAGTGGAGAAAGTGGAGGTCGGTTTCAACACTGACACTATAGAGGAGGTCGATGGCAACGTCAGGCCTGTTAACGGTATGGCTGCTCTCTCTAGCAGTCCCAAGATTGCCCTCAAAGGTATTGCTCAGCGTACATTCAGCAGAGCCCTCACCACTAGGAAGAGCTCACCGAAGTCTGCTGACAAGGACAAGCCCAAGGAAAAGGACAAAGCTAAACGCTTGTCTGTCACAGAGAAGGTGGAGCTGAGGGAGGAGCCAAAAGAGGAAGTGACAGTCACCCCTGAGGCAGAACCGAAAAAATACTCGAAGATCGGCAGCTTTATTCCCAAAGGGGGCAAGGTCGGCAGTGCCAAAAAGGAGAGCTCAGCCCCGGCACACAGCGGCATACCAAAGCCAGGGGCCAAGGCCTCTGGGACAGCAAAGGCATCTGGGGCAGCCAGCTCTGGGAAAGATGGGGAGCGGCCACGCAGCATGAGGCTGGCAGGGGGGCTCTCACTGCACAAGGGCCAGCTGGATAGCAGGAACTCCAGTTCCTCCTCCAGCTTGGCCTCGTCAGAGGGCAAGGCGCATGTCATCAATGGCACCTACCCAGTGACCAGCAGCACCAGTGCTACACAGTCTACAGCTAGCAACACTGTCAGCGTTCAGCTACCACATCCTCAGCAGCAATACAGCCACCCCAACACTGCTACGGTCGCCCCCTTCATGTACAGGTCAGTAAAAACTGATAAGTAACACTTAGGGCGTTTTCCCACCACATCAGGTACTATACTTTTGGTACTTCGAGAAAGTACTTCTGGCGTAAAAACTGGTACTGGAGCTGAATGACATTACAATGCGAGATGGGGTATTTTGTACTGAATTCGAAAAATGGCTTTAGTTTATTATACGGCTTGGCAATGTGCTGTATTAATATATTCAACAAAATACTTTTTAATTTCTTGTAATGCCACCTGAATCTTTTTGTTGTATATGTTCTTAGATAAGTTCTTACATATGTTCTTACTTAAGTTTGCAACTGTTTTCAAAGTGGCGTTTGTATTGTGTTTGAGAGGCAGGCTATTAGCATAACTAATCAACAAAGAAAGCGTTACAAGTCCCACCCTAAAGTATCAAAGAAGTACCCCAGCTGGTTTGGCACTTTCGGTACTGGTACACGACCGGAAGTCAGTGGAAAAGCAAAAGTACTGAAAGTACCATACCAAATGTACGGTACTTGGTGCGGTGGAAATGCACCCTTAGAGTGAATGTGAGGACTGAATCCTGCTTTTCATTTATCCTGGAGATCACATATTTATGGATATGAAAAGATTTGTAAGGCATAAATCCCTAAGCACTTAATATAAATAAAATCCTGATACATTCTTGAGCTTTTCCTCTCAAGCTTCAGTATAAATTTTAGGTATTATTTTGGGTGTTTGAACATTTGGGCATTTTTTTTTTATTAATGTCAGTGTTTCATTGACCAAGAATAAATCTAGCTCCACTGGCTGATATGTCCATGTTGCTGCAGCCTGAAAGTTTCCCAGCCGGCCTGTCATTCTTAGTGTGTGCTGCTCTGTGTGTGGTCTATACATTTTCAGTGTTCCTCTGTGTCTAAAATCTGACCTTTCAACGGGAAAGTATATTTATGTGTTATCATCCTGATGAACCCTGAATGGGTTTGTGGCTTTCTGTGTTTCCTTTTCAGTAAGCTGTCCAGGGTCTGATCATTGTTTTTGCCTTTTAGTTCCAGGGCAGTTTTTAATTTAGACACAAGTCCCCCAGTTGCTGATGTGATGTGATGTGGTGTGATGTGACTTGATTAATTGTCAACTTTCATCAGCCAGTTCTCCATAACTCCACTGTACCCATCACCTAAAATGCTCAGTTAGGAGTGATCCTGTCACTGATGTCCTGAGTGCAGGATTTAAGGGCCTAACTTTGGACTGTCTGACAACACAACAACTGAATTTGATGATGAGCAATGCAGACTGGCTCTCTAAATGTATGGAGAAAGCCTACACTGACCATGCTCTCTCTGTTTGTAGGTCACAGACGGATGTTGAGGGGTCTGCAATTACAGAATCTGGGTCAGTAGGAGGAAACGGGGACCCTGCGCTCTTCAGTAAACCCACACAACCCTCAGTGGATGATCTCACAGGTAGACCAGTCTTTGCCCGAAGACCTCTTGAATCGTCCACCGCCATTCAGCATATATCTGGCGTATTCTCCTGTAGACTTTTCATGTAATTAAAATATTTTCGTGATGGTTTTTATGATACTGAGATTTAGTTAGATTTTTAATTTTGATTTGATTTTTAATGCCAGATATGTGATGAAGGTAACAATGAAATACAGTGGCTTTCAACCCCCCCACCCTTACAATTATCAGATTTGCCTGAATTACAAGTGTCACATACACATATTCTTTCTCTCAGTATTTTTATTGCAAACCCATAGTCTCTCACAGTAAAATTCAAAATCAATTACTTGTCAACAAATTGTTTAAAGAAATTCAAAAACTGAAATATGCTGTTTGCATAGGTATTTAACCACTAAACAGTAGTATTTACACTGGGCAGGAGTGTGAAGGACACGGGTGGGTTTTGAGCGGGAACGTGGCATGGTGTAGGCAGAAATAAGGTGAAACCCGCTGGCGGCTCCCAGGACAAAAAAACATGCGTTTATTAAACAAACAGAAAACACTAAGAAACAACAAAAATCAAAAGACCACGAGGGGTCAAAAACTAAAGGGGATTAACAGAAACTAAATAACAAAACCGGAATACACATCTAAGCACAGCAAATCTCAATCTTCACAAAAACTCAAACAAACACCGACAACCAGCAACAAACAGTGAACCACTGGGGACTAAAACTCAGACAGGAACTTAAAAACAAAACTGAACAAGGTAATGACAGGCAGGAGTGAACAGACAATTAACCAATCGGGAAAGGTGCAGGACAACGAACAACCAGGAAAACACACAAGGGCAGGAACAAGAACGGGCAACAGGTGAAACTAATAAACTCACAGAACTGAACAGGGAAACAGAAACTAACACTGGTGAATACAGACAAATATAAACACAAGCAAGGACACAAGGAACAAAACCAAAACCAAATACAAGATCAGACACAAGAACTAGAAAAACTCAAATGAAACAGTAGGGAGCAAAATACAAAAACAGGAGGTAGGATTTGAATACAGGACAAGGACCACAGGTAACGACATGCTCAACACATTGAGCCATTTGGCCAGACAATTAACAAAGGAGAATAAAGACTAACATGAAGAACGGGATGACCAGCGGCACCTGCTGGCCAAACGGGGAAGGGACATGAATTAGGACAACGGGGACCGACCCTGACAAGGAGTGATTTTTGCTTATTCTTCATGGCAAACCTGCTCCAGGTCACTTGTTTTTAAATAAAGCCACAAGTACTCAATGAGATTTACACCTGGACTTTGACTTGTCCCCTTCAGAACGTTGGCCTTTTTGTTTATAATGTTTTAGACATTTCCTGCAACTTCCTTAGTTGTCAGGCTCCTATAGTCCTCTATGTCCCGCCTGACATACACTGACCTAAACTCACCACAAATAAATAATAAAGTGTCTCTCTGTCTGTCTTTTTATCTATCAGACATCTCATGGAGCAATATGTAACTCTTAACCCATCTGCTGAACCAACATTATTTGTTGTTGAATGCCCATGAAATTAATAAAACACCAGCATTTGAATGCCTTTAAAATAAACAATAAAGTGTTTTCTCCTTGGCATTTTCACTGAGACTGTGTCAGTTTGCACGGCCCAGTACTCCCCAGATTCGTGTTTTCCTGTGCAGTATTGTTGTTTCTGACCTTCAGCAGCACTTGTAGCTCCATGAGGTTTAATGCCATGGCAGCCCAGGGAAGGAATGGGCTGGGCAAGGACTAAATGGGGGGGCAGAAAGGGGGCAGCCTGCATATTAAAGACCCCTGATGTCAGACAGTTTCCAAGGCTACTCATACAATTGGGGATTTCTGGGGATTTGTGTCCTCACGATGTGACAAAACCCTGTTATTTTGACATTGTGGGGACCATTTTTCAGGTCCATCGAAAGATCAGTTACTGTACTGCAATTAAAAAACTAATAGTGCCAAAAGTTTCGTATTTTTTTTGGTTACTTTTGGTTCAGGTTAGGGCTGAGTAGGGATTACGGTCGTCATTAGAGTTTTCCTTATAGAAATGAATGGAGAGTCCCCACAAACATATAATTACAAAACTCTGTGTGTGTGTGTGTGTGTGTGTGTTCATATGCGTGTGGCCTCATTTTTCTGTCTTCCACTCTCCTTGGTGTTGTGACTTGGAGTTTTGTCTTGTTCTTACTACTTCAAGCTTGAGACTCTCAAAAACAGAGTAAAACTCATATGCCACACTAAAACCTGCTAGAAGCTGAGAGGATAATCCGGGTGTGAGGTTGGTGCAGCTGCACAGTACAGAGCAAAGCGAGGCAGTGTGGGGCTCAACCACAGCCAGGTGAGGTCGCTCTCGGGTCCAAGGACACGCCTAGTACCTATAAGGGGTTCAGAACCAATGGAAGAGCTGCATCCTGGCCCAGAGTTGGCCCTGAAGAAGGAACTAGTTGTGGCCGGTTTCACCAAGTAGTGTATGACTCAGTGAGAGGGTGACTTTACCCAGGTGCAGCTAAACCTACCAGCCGTATGTGCAACAGACCTGCATGTCTGACAGCACCATCCAACTAAACGAGAAGATCCTACTGAGCCTAACGTGTGTGAAGCGGCAAAGCAAGCCAGGCATTCTCCCCCCCTCTCAACAACAGCCCCTCCAACCTTTAATCGTCCACAGAGAGCTACACGTTCTCAAGTGTGTTCTGGGAAAACGTGTGAATCACAGTTAAGATGGCTGGGTTTTTTGGTGTGTGCTCTTTAATTTGGCAGCTTTGGCTCTGCCTTCTCACCAGGTATACTCTACCGTGCTACAAGGCTGTCTGTTGCCCCTGGTGGCCTGGTGAAAGATAGCAGAGGGCTGCATGTTTCTGGTGTGAACTTGTTCAGTTCAGATGCCAGGTCTGCTGGTGGTACTGCAATAAATGTTGGGTGGTTCCACTGAAAAATCTCTTCAATTAGGTGAAGACCCCGAGACTAGGCGGCTACGAACCGTTAAGAACATTGCAGACCTCCGACAGAACCTGGAGGAGACCATGTCCAGCTTGCGGGGGACCCAGATCACACACAGGTATGTTTCAGTGCCTCCTGCAGTGAAAGAGGCTCAGTGCCCCAACCGCTTCTATTTGTTTTACTGTGTCGGTAAATAAATGACCCAGGTCAAAACACATCCTGAGGTTTTAAGCTGTTTGTACAAGCAACTGTGTGTACTGCTCCTGTGCAAAGAGTGACTAATTTGTAGGAGGAACCCCTTTCCCTGAGCCCAATAATATGGGTACCCAACTAACAGTGAGGACAGTGCCCTCTACTGGAAGTTTGTTAGGATGTGATGCTTTTCCGTTACAGCAGGGGTGGGCAGTCTTATCCTCAAAAGCCTCGGTGTGTATGCAAGATTTTGGGATGGCCTTTAGGTCGGCTGTTCAAGCCCAAGTCTGAGAACTCTTCAGCCAATCAGTCCGCTAATTAATATAGTTTTTTGCAGCACAAACCCGTATACACAATGACCCTTTCAGGACAAGATTGTGTACCTCTGCATTGCAGTTTAATAAGTTCCAGGGGCGAATGTAAAAGAACCTGTGAGGGACTATGGGGGACTGGGGTGTAGGAGAGTAGAGGGAAGTTCACACTGCTGCAGATGAATGATCAAAGGGCAGTGAAATATATGAAAGTGACAGTTCTGTGTGAACAGTACTGTCATCACTGGAAAATGGAATGCTGGCTCAGTCCCATCAGTCTGTTACAGTATTTAGATTGAGAACTGACTGACACTGCATTTTTCTTTGACTTTTGGACCGTCTTTGCCTCAGAGATAAAGGAACAGCACATTGCTCAGTGGCTCTGGGCCAAACCTAGCCGTGAAATTGCTCAGGAATGACCCGAGTGAAATGCCTTCAACCGTCACCTGAGAGGAGTCTTGTTTGGCTCCTCAAGTTAATTGAAAACAAACTGAAGCAAGATACACTGAAATCTTCACGGGAGCTTCTTCAGAGCCAGTGCTTATTTTCCACTTGACCTTGAAGCCAGAGGCAATGTTCTGGCTTAGCCTGCACTGGCCAGTGTGAGCCTGAGAAAGGCTGAGCCTCAGCATTGCTGCCGCCAGTGACAGATCCAGCTTAGGATCGGGAATGGGCCTGTTTATGTTCCACACTATCGTGAAGATTTGAACGCAGGAATTTTACTGGGCACTCCTATACTGCCTGGAAAAAAAAACAGGCAACCGAAACTCCCTGGAGTCTGGCTGTGTCCAGATGTTCCCTGGCCATATGTTTCAGATACCTGTGTCTATTTTAAGCTTCCTGGGAGCTGGGTGGCTGGTGGCCCAGATAATATACAGTAGAACCTCCCTGTCTGTTTTGCTAACAGAGAGACTTTCTACGGACTTCTCTGGTGGCAACTCAAGGAGCCGCTAAGGCTTGTGTGACAGACAGCAGGGGTCTGTCTGTGCCACGCCCCTGTTTAATCTCCACTCCGCCATGCCTCTCTTCTTCTCCCCAGCACCCTGGAGACGACCTTTGACAGCAGTGTCACCACAGAGATGAGTGGGCGGAGCATTCTCAGTCTGACAGCCCGCTCCACACCCCTGTCGTGGCGATTGGGCCAGTCCAGCCCCCGGCTGCAGGCAGGTGACGCACCTTCCATAGCCAACGGTTACCCGGCACGGGCCGCCGCCAGTCGCCTGGTCAGTGCCGATGGCGGCCGCTACCTGTACTCAGGCCCCCTCCGCAGGCAGCTGGCTACACGGAGCAGCGCCATCTGCAGTATGGACCTAGCCAACAAGGTGGAGGAGCTGGACCTGGAGGGCATGAACATGGACGCTACAGGCTACATGAGCGACGGAGATGTCCTGAACAAGAACGTGAGGGCGGATGATGTCATCAGCGGGTGAGTGTGCACCAACATGTGGAGCTGGAGCTCTCTGCTGCAGTTTAGTGTTTCTGCCCCCCCGATTTTGTCAGGTTTAATTCTTAATCATTCTTATGGAGCATTTACATATTTCCATCTAATAATAGGTAATATATACTTCCTACAGAAAAAACATTACAAGTTCATTTGTGTGAATAAAAATGGCATCAACTTTGTTGCTGGTCTGTCATATAGGGATATATTACTCAGTGAATCGTATTCGTATTTGATTCTGTGTTAGTGTGTCAGGACCAAAAACAATTCTCAAATCCCCATATAATTCTTCAAATGGCATTAAATTATTCCTTAACATCAATGAAAACCTGTTAGGTTAGGAAGGTCAAATTTCTTATGGTCTGAAAAGGAATAAAAGCCGGTATCTAAACCCAGGCCAGCAGTTTTTAAAATAATTCAGAATCTATTACTATCCCACCACTAGGTGGCAGTACTGTGTAATTTCCCACCCTGATGCTCATCTGAAGAACCAAGACATTAAGTTTTTTGTTTATGCAGATTGTTTACTGTTGTTTATCGAGACAACAGCAAACATTTAGTTTGATTTGTTTTAGAATTGATTTGTTTTTGATTTACTGGAACCAAGTTCTGCTTGAAGTATACATACACCACTTGTTTGGCTTCTGTCGGCCGGTATCCGTATTGACCACATTGCATTTGTTTATTCTGAGTCCCCTTTCTTTTCAATATCACTCCGTAGTGACATACACCACAGTCACAAACGTATATTAATAACCTTGACAGCAAGATTTTGCTGTAAACAGCATGGCTGACTGAAGGGGTACCTATTGTGACTCAACAGTTATTGTCAACACATCCATGTACATGTACACAGTAAACTAAAATACCATTTCCCTTGGGCCCCTTATGGTGCTTCGCAGAAATACAAATAAAACAAATAAATGCATGACATCTACCAAACAATACAATATGAACAGTGTACAAATCTATGTTTAATTGTGTTTGTGTGCACGGTAGTAAAGCGAATAAAGAATGTGCAAATGAAATTAGAAAAAAAAGTCAAACAGACAACAAAAGGCAGTATCATTGTAGGGTAAGTGGGGGGGTGGGGGTTGAATAGTGGGGGCAGTGTTGGTCCATGGGGGGCAGCAAGCTATTCAGGATCTTGACTGCCTGGAGGAAGAAGCTGTTGCAGTGTCTGGGAGTGATGGTTCGGATGCCCCGGAACCTTCTTCCAGATGAACAATCTGAGGGATGGGTAGGAGGAGTCTGCCATCATGCTGCTCGCATGGGGGACGACACGTTTCCTGTACAGTTCAGTGGTGGCCTGATGACGCTCTCTGCTGTCCTCGCCATCCGGAGCAGAGACATGCAGTCAGGACACCACAGTTCCCGAACCTGACGGTGATGCAGCAACAGAGGATGCTGTCAATGGTCCCTCAGTAGAACATTCTGAGGATGGCAGGGGGAGGCTGGGTCATTTTAATAAAGGAGATGACAGCTCTTTTAAGATGGAAGTTGCTCTCTCTTTATTAACAGTCACTGTTTCTTTAATATTAGCAGCAGTACAGACAGGGAAGCCATACGTTTGCATGATACTTAATTACACTCTAATGAAACACATGCATTCCATGGCAAATTGTATTCGGTTATGACATTTACCATTAACATAAATGCACAAATGCACATGTTAATTTACACAATTTAAACGTACATGCAGTGTGCTGCAAAGCAAGCCGGTAACTAACTAACTAGTCCTGCTGACCGACCCCATGGTGTCACATTATATCAGCCAATCACGGACAATGGGCGGGATCACAAAAGAAAAAGTTTGCCTCAGGGACCGTAGTCAGGTTGTGCGTCGGAATGGCATCATATTGCTAAATCGACCTTGATTCCATTGGTTTTGTTTGAAGGATACAACCACCTTTACCAGGAGGCGTATAATTCCTGTCATCTACTGTTGTACGTGTATAATGACATTTAAATTCTAGTCCTTGGATGTAAGATGACCTCAGTTTCTTATATGTCATTTTTGGAAAAAAACAAAAAAAACAGCATCTTGTATTTGGGCCAAAATGGTAATACATATGCACAGGGAATGTGCCAATTACAGATTTCCATTTCTGAGTTTGGTTTTCTGAGCAAGCACCCTAGCACAGAGCTTTTCAGTGATGCAGAAAATCTACTTGCTCTAGGCTAACTGACAGTAACTTTTCTAAAAAAAAAACAAAAATATAGCCCTATATGCTGTTATGGGGTCCTGTTCCCATTTATGTACCTCATTTATGTGCATTCCTGTTTTATTAGAAACCATGGTGTCTGGAAAATAAATGTTGATATGATATTTATAATCTTGCTGAAACATTTCAAAAGCAGGCTGACAGAGGCGGGGAACTGTCTTTGTATATTCCCTGCTTTATTACTGAGGGCTGGATCATTTGGCATTCTCCCAGCTTTGCATGAAAAAGATCGTAACTCTGTCTGCGATGCTACTTCGAGATGGTTGGGGCTTTGTGCTGTTTTACTGCCATATCTGGCCGTGTTGAAACAGGCACCTGCATGCTTCCCCTTTTCATTTGTCGCTTATACCTCCCTTTTTATTATTCTGCACTAGCTTGAGGGTCCAGTACCGGTGTTGAGGAAATGCGATATCCCTTCTCTTCAAGACAGACGTATAAAGGTGGCTGCGATATGGCAAGGTGACCGCGCTGGTGTAACGGTGTTGAGCCGGCTGAGATACTGTACTGGGGGCCCGTGCTCACAGGGACAGAATCCCTCAGGTCACACATGAGTGCATGATGTGATATATGCTTGGAATTTGCCGCATTGGTGTTTTGTAGCCACATGTGTAAGAAATATGTCGTAGTTGTTTTGCATTTGAGAGAAACACCATGTTAATGGAACTTAATAGAAGGTATTTTGTTTGTGTTGGCTTGTGTAGGTCAGTGATAATGGAGCCAATAGGCTTTCCAGACAAACAGATAAACACATTGTATCCTCCAGACAGGAGCTTATTCCTCCTGCTTTGCATCAGGCTGGCGGCGAGTAGGCAGTTCCGCTCTGTGGTAACTATGCCTACAGTGCCAGGCCGAGGTTCCTGATCGGTGGTGACCTCCCTAACATTCAGCTTCCCAGATGTCATATACCTCCCTACCACTGTGTCCCAAGGACTGGTCAACACAGGATGATGCTGGTGTATATTTAAACAGCTTTTGAGGGACAGTTTAATTTTGTGGACAATTTATATGAGATTTTTACTAATCATCATCGGTAAATATTTTGAAACACATCATCTAGATTGATTTTTTTTGTCATAGAGGATTTGTGGGACATTGCATCTTAAACCCCATAGAATTCCAGGTGTTTATTCATTCATTTTCAAACCGCTTTATCCTATTGAGTCGCAGGGGGTCCGGAGCCTATCCCAGAAACAATGGACACAAGGCAGGGAACAACCCTGGACAGGGGGCCAGCCCATCGCAGGGCACACTCACACACTGTTACCATTCAGTCACACATGCACACCTACGGGCAATTTATTAACTCCAATTAGCCTCAGAATGTCTTTGGACCGTGGGGGGAAACCGGAATATCCAGAGGAAACCTCACAACCACACAGGGAGAACATGCAAACTCCACACACATGTAACCCCAGTGGAGACTCGCACCCGGGTCCCAGAGGTGTGAGGCAACAGTGCTAACCACTGCACCACCATGTCGCCCATTCCAGGTGTTTATAATCCTGAATATTTTGATTGGCATATGGAAAAATCAGATGATTTTCTATGTGTTTGTCTGCAGACTTGGGATGAAGACCCTTTAACTTGAGAGAGGACCCTTTTGGTTCTGCCTACAGACATCAAAGGGTTAAGGCGAAAATGACAGGCTGTTATTGTTTCTTGCCGGTGTGGCAGTTTATTTGCAGGAGACCTCAGCCACACTCTACCCACCCAGCTGGTTTTTCTGCCTTTAGCATATTTGCATGGTGCGTCTCGTCACAGGAATATAAACCCGTTAATAATGGGGGGAGGGGGGATTTTTCACGATTCTTAGAAAAATTATTATCTGCCGTCAATGTAAAATCACATTTTTCATGTGAAAAGGTGTGTTTGTAGTTCCCTGCGTTGCTGCCTCACTATTCTGTTTGCAGAAGCTTTACTCATTGTTACTGTGTGGCTCTTTCATCTTGCGTCACGCTTCCCCTGTCACTATTCCTCATTTGAATGCTTCAGCAGAGGAACTGAGACAGTTTCATTGACTTGACTGTGCCGGATTGAGCTCATCTTAAACCCAAATTACTATCGTGGTCAAGAATGATCGTTGTTTAATAGCACAGACCTATTTAGACTATATATATATATATATATATATATATAGCATATATATATAACTGAAATGTTTATTAATATTATGATGTGTTACTTGCTATTATTGGTAGTATAATAAATAGTTTTATCACTTTGTCAGCTAACACTTGACCCATAAAGACTCCCTTGCTGGTGCTTCTGTTTGTGGAAGTGGGAATCTGTCATGCTACCCATGGTCCTCGTACCTGAACTGCCCAAAGGCTCACTGCATTCGCTATAATAAGCCACTTTTCTGAAAATCTCTTTGTTTAATGAATTGACTATTCAGTTGACATTTAGTTTCCTGGGCAGTTTACTAAATGGAAAGAGGCAGACGAAGCTGCTCTTCGTTTGAGCTGCTGCAGGGCAGAGCGACTCCTGCCGGCCGGCTGTGTGTCACCCCCCTCTGAACAAAGCTCTGTCAGCGTGTCTTCGCGAGCTTTTGTCTGCACTTAACTACTTGCAGGAAGGACACAAAGTCAGGCGCTCACCGTTCATAATAATCAGGACCCCAGGCAATAGAGCTGCCCACCTCCCCCATCAGCCCCCACGTGTCCTGGCCCCCTCCCTCCTCCCACCTCCCTCCCTCCCCCGCTGCAAAGGCCCCGCAGCTCTCCTGCCCCAGCCTGCCTCAGTCTGGCACTGCTTCGACATGCCGTGGTGATTCAATGCTCCAGACTAGACCCCGGGCTCTTCCTCCTCCTCCTCCTCCTCCTCCTCCCAGCCTGTTGGAGGGGCAGCCCTTCCAGTGACACCAGGAGCGAAGAGAGGACGGATTCCAACACACACACATACACACGCAGGCGCGCACACACTCGCGCATGTGGTCTCCCGATCACATGCCTGCCTGTTTGGGACGCCCACACTCAGCCTGTACGCAGCAGCATTGAATCTTCAGCTGGATATTTCACTCTTTTACCTGCCCAGCCTGGATTTCTCTGATTGCTGGTGGATTTACGTTGTTTAAATGTTCAATGCAGAAAGGTATGTCACCTCATTTCATAGTACTTTTGCCTTCCTGCTGAAATACCCTTTGTTGATGTTTTCTTTTTTAAAATTTTTAATTTTAAATACATGGTTTGTTTTCATGGTTACTGGTCACAGTGGTGATATATATTTCTGATTAATCTTTTTTTTTTTGTGTGTGTATTAAGTGCTGCAAATCATTTCCCCTTGAATGGAGTTTTGTGTATCTTCTGTTAAAGCTGGTTTCTCGGTGCCTCTGAGCTGCCAGAGCTCAGGTGAACTGGGTTTCCTTCCCACCCCTTTGTTTTCACAAGTCAGTCAGTTCACATCTCTGTGACACAGTATCTGTTGTCCTTGGGTGGTTCCCTTATTTACATTCCCTACCTGGAGCAGAGAAAACGAGTGCAGTGTCACTTTTTCAGCCCGGTTAGAGTGATTCAGCGGTTCTGAACAGTATTCTTCCAGGTCCTGGGAGCATTCCAGGATCTCAGCTTCAGAGAGGAGTTCACACAAAGCCACGCCATACTCATCCGCCACCTGACAGCTGCATGCAAAGGATACCGCAGCCCTCTGCTGGGTTTAAACTGGTTTCTATCAGTCCTAAATAGGCCCTACTAGGGCACCAAACATCCTTTGAGACAGAGTGAATCTTTGTTATCTGCTAATTATTACTTAATGTGTTGACGAGATGCCTTACTTGGCAGCCTTTAAAAGACAGTAGGGATGAGGTAAGAAGATACATATTCATGGTGAGTGTTTATTGACTCGGGAAATTGGCAAATCTTAATGGCTAATAGGTTTGTCCTTTTTTCACTGAGCCACAATCATTCCACATGCAACAGAGCAGAAATGACCACTTGCAGCTGTGATGTATCATTAACTTACAACCACTTTGTCATTCAAGCAGGAGGAAAAAACTCAGATACAGTTTGACTGTAAAATATATATATTCTCATTGGTGTGTAGCTCTTAGGTTGTTTTCATTGTAAGAGTTGAAACGACTTATTGTTCCACCTTTTTTGCGGTTACTATTATTTTTGCAGTACAAGTCAAATGTCTGGACATGCCTGTTTTTCATGTATTTGTCTCTATTTTAGCTATGTTATTTACCTTAAAATACAATGCCTTGAGGCAATGAAGAAATTCATATAAAATATTTCAATGACCAAGAGAAATATTCAACAATTTTTTTCAAATTTTAGACTCTTCAAACTAGCCCCTTTTGGCTTCCATGACAGCATTGCAGGCTACTCGAATTCTTTCAGGCCGCTTCCAGATGTACTGTAGCCACCTGGAATTCTTCTTCAACAGTCCTGAAGCAGTTTCCACAAGTTCTGGGCACAAGTTGGCTACCTTGCTCATATTCTTTGATCCAGCTCATCCCAAACCAGCTGTATAGGTTTTGATCGAGGGATTGTGGGGGCTTGTCTGTCACAGTTGTTCACAAGAAAATATTTAGTACATAACCACGAGGTGTGATTTTCTTGTTGAAAAACAAATTATTTTTAGTAGGTGTGTCCAGACTTTTCACCAGTACTGTATAGCCACTCTTTAATATTGATTGGCTATTTGACCAAAAATTTTAAGAGAAGATCATCTTGCATACCTTTCACAGAGCTGTAACAACAGCAGATGGTTTACTTTGAAGTTTTTTGATGTCACTGGGTTTATCGTATTTGCTTTGGCCTTGGTTGGCAGCTTAATATTTTTAAATTGTCTTTAATGGCATTCTTTCCAGTGTGCAAAGACTACTTTAACTTCCACTGTCAAATGTATAATTTACAACCATTTTCTTTTTTGGGATAAAAATGAAATGAATACTGCTTCCTGCCTGTTAAGGGTTCGTGCAGCTCACCCTTCTGATCTGTGTTTCTGTGTTATAGTCACTTGTGTTTGACCAGGACAGAATGGCACATTAGCAGAAAGCTCTGCAGTTTGTGCAAGCTTGTGCTTACTCAGTCTGGCAGATGGCGGCAATGGCGTCCTGAGGAGGAGGCGCACCTAGGGTGCAGTGTGTGTATGCTCACCTCCACCTGTCTGTCTATCCCTGCAGCTACATGACTGACGGGGGTCTGAGTTTGTACACGCGCCGCCTCAACAGGCTTCCCGATGGAATGGCCGTTGT
Source organism: Mormyrus lacerda (assembly GCA_015163995.2). Classification (NCBI taxonomy): domain Eukaryota; kingdom Metazoa; phylum Chordata; class Actinopteri; order Osteoglossiformes; family Mormyridae; genus Mormyrus; species Mormyrus lacerda. The sequence goes on along the minus strand of JAABNX020002579.1, from coordinate 19,752 downwards.
GAGAGAGACTCTCCATCGCAACGCATCTACAGGCCAGGGGGATGCTGACAGGTAAGGCGCTCACATCCACCTGGTGGACAATGCCTGACCCCAGACCCAGACAGCCTGGGGTTGGCAGTTCAGTGTGCGGTTGGAGCAATGCTGTGCTGCTTCAGCTTTTCCCATGATCCCCTGGCTGCGGCTATGCTGGGGACAGACCCTCTTTTGTTCTGTCATACAGAAACTGACTGATTGTCCCACTCTGCTCATTTGGCAGCTGGCTATGGTTACGGATGAGTTCAGGCCTGTGGTCCCCCTCCTGTTGTTTTCTTGCCTGTTTGGGGGCGGGGGGGGGGCATTGTTTCTATCACCTCTGCCTTCTTTGTCAGGATCCAGTGGGGGGGTACCTCTGCAGTTAACCATGCATCAGACTGCTCCAGTGGAGTACAGTATGGAAGAATGTGTGCTGAGCTATTATCCGTAGAGTGCCTTCCCCCAACTTTGGAGATGAACACAGAAGGATGTAGCGCACTGTAAACGCCCCAGAGGAGGAATGGCATAGTGGCTGGCTTGTTCCTGCAGGGAGCCTTCATTAATCAGTGGGTGTGGAAGTAAGCTTCTATGCATTAGCCACATTAGCATAAAACACAGCCCTACGACGTGCATCCAGCCTTGGCTGCCTCCCACCCCCCATTAAGACCAATGTAGCAGACTGAGGGGGTAGGGGAACATCCTGGGCTAATGAGGGGGGCTAGAGTCTTACCCGCAGCTGGTTCACACTCACTGTGTTTACTTGCACACTAAGAAAATCGAATTATTGTGTTATTTCGACTAAAACTGGACTTTTAAAATGCATGTAAACATGTTAGTCCAAATGAAAGTCGAATTTCTTAGTCAGACTAAGAAATCCAGGTAATGCGATTGGGAGTCGATTTACTCCTGCCTGTATACGTTCAATCGGACACAAACTGGCCTAAGTGCTCTGCACAAACTCCACAGTCAAGAAAGTACCAAAAGTACAGTACTTCAAGGTGTTGGTTTTCTGCTGGCATAAAAACTGGTACCAGTGCTAAATGACATTACAAAGCGAGGCGGGGTATTTTGTATTGAATACGACAAATGACTGTAGTATATTATAGGGCTACAATATGCGATATGAATACCTACTTCGCCTGTTATGCATATACAATTCTTACATTGCTAGTCAGCTATAGAGCAGGCTTTTTCTTACCATTAGTTTGTTACAAATATTATAACGCAGGTGAGTTTTGCTAAAACATTTATACTCTATCATAGGAAAGAAAACTTAGCAGGTTTTGCAATTTCAATGATTACTTATTTTCAAGATTATCTAATATACTGTATGTTTAAGAATCAGTTTTATATGTTTACCTCCGCTGGATTTGCGTGATTGCTGCATGTATTCTCCAAGACAATCATAATAATCCTTAATTGCTGCTTAAATCATTCCTAAACGGGTTTGTGAGAAATGACTTGAACCCCTTTTTTGTTTCAAAAATACCCCAATATTTATTACAGTCAAATCACACTGAAATTTTGAAAAACAGCAATACCGTGCTGTCATAATATATTATATAAAATACTTTATTTCTTGTTATACTATCCTGATCTTGTTGTATCTGTTCTTCAGAACAGATCCCAATTAAAGCTTGAGTCACTTCATTTGTCCATGCATCCATTATTAATTGTATTATTTTTTTACGTCAGTGACAAAATAGGTGAATTGGAAAAGCCCAATACTAACAAGGTGAAGGGAGTCATATCGCCTCCTATCGTAGCGGAGTCAGACATACCTTGGCCAATAAATCGATTCCTCTACCATGCAAGTATACTGGGACAAGGACAGTGGTCTGATTAAACAGTGTAGTCAAGCCATAACCGTATCTCAACTTAGTAAACATACTGATTGTGACAGGCCTTGAATTGATCATAATGCTGCGTTCCAGTTACCTTGGAGGTGTGAACTCTGAACTGGGAATGGTGTCACGTACAAATTAACAGCGTTCCACTACAGCAAGTTGGAAAGCCGTTGAACAATGCCAAGCCATATTTTTTACTTGCCCAGCTAACTTGTCTGATTTAATTTACCCCAGTTTAAATGGCCTTTATCTTTGTTCATTTACATTTAGCCCAGACTGCCTTAAGTCCTGCTTACTGGAACTGTCCCCAGTTTTAGCCCGGTTAATTGTTAGCCATTATTAGCAATATTAGTGGATAACAATACATTATGTGGTTCTTTTATGCATTAAAAACTGTTGCGACACATCCACAGATAGCGGACGGGCACTACTGTGAGTAAGACCGATTTAATGAGCTACAAATAAGATGTAAGTGGTAATAAACAGTATAGAACTACAGCTTTAACTTCTGTTGATAAAGGGGGCACCATCTTGAATTTTGAGGTCAGGGTTGTGTTGATTCCTCTGAGTTCACAAGTTGGAATTCCGACTTGAGGGGGCGTTCCAGTTGAAATTTCCAACTAGGAACTTGGAATTTACGAGTCACAAGTTCAAATGGAACACAGCATTAGTGCATGTGTTTGAGAGGGATTTGGTGGGACAGACTCTCGTCTATCCTGTCAGAAAAAGCTGCTTTTTAACCAGGACAGGACAGCAGCACTAGTGAATGCGGGCATGGGGCTCACTGACTTGTCTCCAAAGTCTGCATTTTGCAGATTGC
>JAABNX020002579.1:0-16973 GCA_015163995.2 Mormyrus lacerda | reverse complement strand
GGACAGGACAGCAGCACTAGTGAATGCGGGCATGGGGCTCACTGACTTGTCTCCAAAGTCTGCATTTTGCAGATTGCAGCTGTTTAAGCATCGGGTTTGCGGGCTGTCACCTTCAGCGGCGTTGAGGTTGCTGCCCTTAAAGATTATGATATGTCGCTCCTGGGCACATCAGGAGTGGGCTTTTTTTAAAAACCAGCTTCACAGATGCTCCTTACTCACATCCCTGTGCTTTTATACCATTGTGTTCTGTGAGTGATTATTATCATTATCTGTGACCCAGATCTGTAAGCGATAAATCCTTTATTTCTACGTCCTGAGCACCCACCTCTTGCCATCCTCTGTGCTGGAATGCAATCCGGGATTGTTTTGACTGAAAGGACAGACACACAGCTGAAGGGCCTTGCTTCTGGCCAACAGCTCTGGTTACTTCCGATGGCACAAGTGAGGGCTTCATGTAGCAGGGCAAGGATTCTGCCCACTATGCTGTCTGGTGAATGGTGAGTCTCAGGGCCTGGTGAAGGGACAGTTCCAACAATCCCCCTGAGAGGTTCAGTTTAGCTAATGAGCTGCTCGAATGCATACAGGCCTGACTCCACCTTGGTAAAGCAACTACTGTTTATTTTTTAGTGTGTAGTATGAAACAGTAAGTCACACCCTGCTTTTGTTTGGCTTCTGCAGACTGTTCGGCGGTACAGTAACATACATGTAGCCCTTTTTCACCAAAGTAGTGCTGGTGCCAGTGCCTAATTTGGAACTGATTCCATGCTTTTCCACTGGCGATTACTTGGTGCTGCACCCGAAAAACTGGCTCTGGCCCAGCTCCTCAGAATTGCCATTTTGAAATTGTGAACCCGTGATGTCAGAGTGTAGGGATGGGCTACAATGTACTGTAAAATTAAGCAGAGCTGCATTTGACATTTGCACGTTGTATGTTTTGTTTATGTATGTTTTGCTGAAAATATAAATTAAAATAGTTTTGCTGAAAATAGAAATTAAAGTAGAGCTGGAGAAAGCAGGCTATGTTCTACATTCTTAGTAAGGAGCAAATTGACTAATTTAAAAAACTAAAAACAAAAGAAACTACAAAATAAAACTCTCAAAACAGAATATTGCAGGACGGAAAAAGTTTTTCCCAACGTTCTTTATTCATTGTTGGTGCTCAATTGGGGCCTCTAACATTTCCTTACTGGTGCACACAATCGAAAATTAGATTGAGACAATGACTTAAGCAGTCAAATCACTCTGGTAAAACTGAAGCTTTGGATGAAGTACACCTGATTTAATCCAGGAAATACTGCTTCCCACCGATGGCTTGTTCATGGATGTGCCCAAAAAATGGGTGACGTCTGTCTTCTGTGTAACTGCAAAATCCATACAGCAAAAATGCAGCAAATTATTAGTTATAAACATAAATTAGTAGTGTTTTATATTGTAGCTAGCTAATGTTTCATGAAAAATAATGTTTCAACTAATGCTAAATTATGAACGGGAGCTTATTTTATCATTAGCCTAAACATTCTCTGTCAAAAAGCGTTACTTAACGAACTCAAAACTGTTACATTCCCGTTGTCGTGTGTGTGGAAATGCGTCCCGGCTACCTGTCAGAGCCAGCACCGGCACGACACTAATGGCATAGTGGAGACATAATGGTGATGGACACACACCTGCGTTCACTTAATCGCACAAAAGCTTTCTTCTTTGCATCAGTGCAGAGTCTTCTTGTGATGACTCCTTTGAATTTCACTCCTGCTGTTTGATTTCATGCTTTCTGCTCGTAGGACAGTCTGCCCTGGATTGGGATGTAAAAGTGCAATGGGGTATGTGGCTGTCGCAAGATTCTGGTGCGTCACCAGCTGAGCCTGTACTGAGACATTCCGGGGGCGAGTGAACCCACATGCGGTGACTGAAACCCAAGCCTCCCTGCCAGCCCCGGGACCTCCTCCTTTTCTGACCTAGGAGTGCAGGCTGTGAGCTGGATTGCTGCACCACAATAAGTAGGGAACGGATTGCTGCTCTTGGCACCTCCCGGCCCAGGCTAAACCCTGGGGATTTAAACTTAGAGAGAGGGGAAAGAGAGTCTTGAAAATACCCATCAAACGGGGTGCTGGCGAGTAGCAGCACCGATTTGTTCCCTGCAGTCCTGCGCAGACGTGACTCATGTCCCCGCACTATCTGCCGGATGGCTTTTCTTCATGGTGTGCTGGAGCTGCTGGGGGCTAATTGGAAGGCTGCGCAGTGCCAGTGTCCCCCCACCTTTTCCTTTTATCCTTCAGTGCGTTGTGTGGTGGGGAGGGAGGGTGTGAGAAAGAGGTCTGAGTAACCAGGCTGAAGAAACTCAATCTGCTTTATGTGAACTGTTGTTCCACAGCCCTTGTTCCTGGCCAGGTGACAGAAGACCTGGGAGAAACACTTTTAGCATGGAATTAAATGTCTATGTGGCCTCGTTCAACCCCCCAGGGCTGGCTAAAGGTGCCTCAATCAGAGAACCAAACCCCCACCCCAGCCTTGTTTTTCCATAGGGCAGGGAGTATTTTAGTCCTCTTTGGGGAAGTTATCACCCTCACCCTGGCCTCAGTGGCCAGACCCCATGGGCAGTGCTGGCTGTGGTCACACCTTATAGCCAGTGCTGTGCCAGAACAGTTTGGGGCACCGGGTCTGTTCTCCCATGCATCTCTGTTGGATGCTTGACGACTCCTCTGTTGGCATTGGTTTTAAGGTGATGCAGAGATGATTTGTGCAGGGTGCAATCTTGACACAAACCTTTCGATCCTGCATGTGCCGCTACTGCAAAAGTTATAATGCTGTCATTCTGGGAGTGTGTGTGGTGCGGGGTGATTCAGCAGTTGGTGCGAGAGGTTCTATTTTGGAGGGAAATGAGGGGCTTTCCTCTTTGGTCAGTTTTAACGACCAGTATGTTGACACAACACACAAGCTAGCATTTGCCTGGGGGGGAGGGCTGGAGACAGATCATGCTACAGGGCTGTTCGTCATGATCTAAGCACAGTGATAACCAGCCCCCTCCACCCACGGCCTGCCACTGAGATTCAGCTGGTCAGAGAGGCACAACGATAGATAAAAATATGTTTTATAAACATATTTCTGAGTCAAAAATAGTAGCTTTTGCTGACTTCACCTCAAATTCCCAACATTGTCAAAATACAGTAAGCAAAACTCATGGTGGTATAGCCCTGATTGCGGCTTTTATGTCTGCCATCACTCTGAGTGTTGACTCTCCTCAGCTGCTTCACTGCGAGCCCTGATACTGCTCTGCTGCTTCACTGCGAGCCCTGATACTGCTCTGCTGCTTCACTGCGAGCCCTGATACTGCTCTGCTGCTTCACTCAATGCTCAGTCTGCTGCCTCCGTTTATGCTTTTGTCTGATTTCTTCTCCACTCTAATTGAAGGCAGGACCTTAAGAAGCCACATTCCAAGGCGCCTCCTCACGCAGGTTACCAACACAAAGATAAGATTAGACTTTTTATTTTTTATTTTTATCCCAGCCCCACACACTCCCTTCGAGCAAGAAGCGGAGCTGAGAGGGTAAGCCGCTAGGCCGAATTCCTGATGCTGTGACCCTGTCATTTCTTTGGGTTTGAGAAAGCCGTGCGACACCGCAGGCGCTGGACGGCTGTGCTGGAATGCGCTAGCCTTCTCCGAGAGCCCCATCTGAAGAGCTGGAAACCTCACAGTCCTCTAAATATGCTGCCTTTATGTTGCAGCCCAGTTTGCATCTGAACGACCAGCCTTAGTGCTGCTATGTTTATATTCCTGATGATCAGGCAACACCAAATTACTCCTGTCTGTGTTTGTGTGTTGAGTGCTGTGCTTTTATGAAAGCTTAATATAGTTTAGTCTTCTTTAGTTTTTATAGATATATTTTTTGACTAAAGTGCTTGTTTATCATTAAACCTGATCATATCTGCTGTGCCTGTGGATTAGAGATTTACATGATGCAGACCTTGCTTGGCATTCGCTTGGTGGGACATTCTGCTGGGTCCTTCTGCTTCCCAGTGGTCTGCAGCAGGAGCTGCTATTGGCCCAGAGCCTACAAGATACAATGAATAGCAGGTGTGGGACTTTGGCCAATTGAAGGTTGCTGGACAGGGCAAAGAGGTATGTTCAGGGAAATGCGCTGGTCTGCAGCTGGCTCAAGTGTGATGTGTTGTGGTAGACATTATTACTATGCAACAAAAGAGTTCCTTAATATTTTGAAGATATTTTGTTGTGCGTGTGGAAAGCATTCAGTGATAAATCACATTTCTAATGAAAATATGTATGGGGGGGCACATGTGCAAAAAAATCCCTTTACCTTCTTGTGATTGAAAATGTAATGGCAGAAACATCACATTTTGGGATGATGGTGCAGTAGCTGCTTCCTTCTACAGCTGTGTGGATAAAGATCAGACCTTCTGTGCCCACATTGGAGGGGAACCCACAACTGTTCCTTTTAGGAAGCGAGGACCCCCCCCTCCTTCCCAGAGGAGGAGGAGGAGGAGGAGCAGCTGTCGGCATGGAGGCAGCAACAGGCCCATTAGTCTTGTTTATCTTGCCCTGATAAATGTAGGTGTAGGCTTCAGCCACACAGGTGGGGGATGGGCAGCGTGTCGCCAGCTGAACTGTAACGTTAACTGGTTCCTGCCAGCTCATATATTCCAGATTGTGTCATGGTGTTGAGGGACAAAGACTATATGATGTATGTATAGGTGCAGTCTCTACTTCTGGTCACCCCCTTTACACTCTGGTTTAATGATTTTCTTTTGGTTGGGGACAGTGAGAGAAAAGGGAACTGTTTGTGGTGTGGAGGGATTAAATAATGGAGGTGCTCCCAGTCATTCTTCTTGGCTTCTGTTGACTTCTGTTGAGCTCTCAGCTCTCGCCTCATAGGGCAGATTAGCCTGTAGTCCTGAGAATCTCATCTGAATGGCCAAATCTGTAAAATATCCCCATGTGAGCCACACCCGTAGTACTTTGAGCTTATCAGGGCAATTCAGGTCACTTGTGCTTTTTAGGTGGGCCTCATTATTGTTTAACTACAGGCCATGCAGTAATTTGTAGAAAGACACTAAGAAAATCTAATTATTGTGTTAGTCTGACTAAAACCAGACTTTTAAGCTGCATGTAAGCATGTTAGTCCAATTGAAACTGTACTAAATCGAATTTCTCTTAGTAACCCAGATAATGCGATTGGTACTCGTAGAGTGTTGTGAGGCTGTCCAATGGAACCTTTTCACACTTCCAGGTTCACGTAGCAGAAGTCGTCATAAATAGGGAACTGAGAGGATGACGAGAATGAATCTTTGTGTCATATTTCAATACTTGCCTGATTTTCCATGAAGGATGTAATTTGTTTGGTGCACTAGTTCTCTATTACACCGAGGATGAAGCTTGACCAGGGATACAGACTTTTTTTGTTTGAAATTTTCACCTACGAAGATAAACAACACCTTGCCTATCTGTCTATTAGATGACAACTGGTGTCATTTAACATTGTTTTTATATTCTAATGACTAAATTTAATGTCTCTTTTTTTTCTGGAGTGTCCGACCTTTAAACAGACAGGTTGTGGTCAGAGCGAGGGGCATCAGATCACTGGGAAAGAGAGAGGAGCCCCATAAGCTTGAGGTTTATTAGAGTCAAATGCAGTTGTGTGATTTTTAAGTTTGTGTTTTTATATTATCTGCGTTTGCAGATATAAGTTATGTGCTGCATAAGTCCTAAGAGCTCCAGCACTGCGCCGGTTAACTCGGCATGGGGATCAGGTTACGGGCTTGCTGGCGATCTGCTCTTAGCCCTCGCTCTCCTGCCGATTCCCACAGTGAGTGAGAAGCACCAGCAGAGTGAGTGGTAGCAGCAGGGGTCTGCGTCAGGCAAAGGCACCGGCCCGAGAAGGGCCACCCCAAGCGGCACAGTGGCCCAGGTAGGGCTGCACTTTTTCAGTCCTAGAAGGGCTTCATCGGCTCTGGGTGAACTATAGCAACCTTTGTCACTGCCTTTCTATGACCTGATGCTCATTTTCCCTCCCAGGGAATATCTGAGGATTTTTAATTTTGTCTTTAATTAATCACTGGAAGTAATGATTGCTGCTTACAAAATGTTTTTGGTTATTTTACAGCAAAGTATAAAGGATGCAGTAATTTATTCTGGGTTTATTCTGATTTCTAACATACTTTTTGTAACATGCTGGTAAATGAGTGACATTTTGGTGTCTTTTGTTTTGCTGAGACAGCAGTGACTTCCAGTATTCAGACTGTCTCGGCTATATTTATTTTTAACATAAGCGTCTTACTCAGGGATGTGTTTAGTTCATGGAAGTAGTGTTCTGCTCAGAGTTTTCATGCACAGATAGCCTTTAGAAAGAACTGAGTCCTTGCCCGAGGCTCATAAATTTTTCTCTTAATCTCTGTCTGTCACAACGCCAGACAGCCTGCTTTACCTCAGTCACCAGGCTCACAGAAGACATGTTCTGGGCTGGAACACAGAGCTCACCACTTCTGCCCATTCTCTTTTCATCTCTGTAGTTTTATCGTATTTGTTTAATTTCTTCTTACAATGATGCCATTTTCCACTCTGGTTAAAAAGCCTTTGTCCTCTTTTCTGTCCAGGTAGCTTGTAGTTGCTCACAGACCACGCCCGCCAGCAATTCTCCATGTTGTGCTAATCTACCAGAACAAATCGATTGTGGTGTGAACTAACCATAGCCAGCAGCATGCTCAGCCACACTGCCCCCTTTGCCTTCCTGTGTCCTTTTTAATGCCCTGTTTACAAAGCCACACGATTTCCTGCCTCACAGATAGTCCATTGATCTTTTTACTTCTTGGTTTTTAACTAATCCCACATTCAGGCAACAATCAGTAGGTTGTTTGATCCTCCCACCTTGCATTCACCCTTCAGGTTCAGGAACAGACCAAATAAACCTGTCCCCTCCCCCACCACCACCACCTATTTTTGTTAAAAACCAGTATCACTGGTTGGGTGTCAGCAGAATATAAACAGCTTATCTCCTCATCCATCCAGTCTGTAAGACTGGAAGTTAGGTTGTGATGGTATGCAAGCGCCCGTATGGCCCAATAGATGGTGGATGAGGGGAAGTTTTGTGTTTGATTGGCTATTGGAGGCTACCGCTACCCCCAGTAAGCTGGAGTCAAGGAGTCCGCCATCCTGGGTGCGGGCAGGTGCGTGGGGGTCGGCTCAGCTGCAGCCGCTGTTAATTATTCACAAGAGGAGTATCCCCCCCAGCCCCAACTGCCAGCACAGGCTGACTGCTGGCTGCCGAGGCCCAGAGATCAATGGAGATGGGTGAATGTGAATATGTGGAAGTGAATTGGAGCAGATGGCGGGAACAATACCTGCCAGACCTGATAGACCCAAAACATGTAATGAGGTTGTGCTGAGAGTTTCCGGCAGAGACCCCTGTCCAAAAGATCTTCAACTCGCACCTCTAGCAGAATTCCTCTTGCATTCTTATGGAGGCTGGAGACATTGAGCCCAAATGGGCAAAGCTCCGTGCTTCCATTGCTGAGGTGGCTGTGCAGATGGTGTCCGTAAGGTTTGTCGTCACAGCGGCAAGCCCAGCACCCATTTGTGAACATTAGCAGTAAAGGAAGCCATCAGGCTGAAGAAGGAGACCTTCTGAGCTTGATGCTCTTGATGTTCTTGGGCTATCATGGCTGAAAGGCCTCTTCATCATTGCATCGAGGTTGGAGTCAGTGCCTTTGGATTGGCAGACTGGAGTGGTCCCAATCTTTAGCTTCAAGTAGATCGCACTTCTAAACTTCCCTGGGAAGGTCTATGCCGGGGTACTGGAGAGGAGAATCCGTCCATTGGTCGAACCTTGGATCCAGGAAGAGCAACGCAGGTTCCATCCTGGTTGAGAAAGACTGAATCAATAGTGAACCGTTTTTCATGCCTCTCTTATAAAATGTCTTGCCAGCGCCTACATGTGTTAAGAAACATGGGACTGCACATTAGATGGGCATGGCTGTTCATCGCTCCTCCTACTGTGGTTTGGATGCTTCCATTTCATTGCTAGTTCAAGACCTGCCTGGTGAAAACCTTTCTTTGAGAAGGACCAGTGTCATGGGTTGTCAGTTTGGGAGGGCAGATGTCGGTGCAAAAGGCTGTCAGCAACATCAATGTTCTAAGTTATTGCACAGCCTCACGAGCTGATCTCTCACACACAGAGGTGGGTCAGCAGGTTGGCGGTGACGAATGCTCTGTGGTTTTAAAGGGTCCCCACATCGTGTGAATGTGTCCTTCTCTCTCCAGCTGGGACGACAGCAGCTCCGTCAGCAGTGGGATCAGTGACACTGTGGATACCGATGACATTAACACCAGCTCCTCCATCAGCTCCTATGCCAACACGCCTGCTGCCACCCGCAAGGCTTTAGACGGACAGGTGAGTAATGCCATGCTCTTCCCAAGACTGTCACAGAGTGTTTTACCTTCTGTGACATCTGTACTGGTAACCATGACCAAAGCAGGGAATCTGATGGGCAAGATGTTGTTGCTTTTGGGTGCACAGCAGGAAGTGACCAATGTACTGACTCAGAGAAACATTATAGTTGTCTCAACTAATATTTGTACATGGCTGATAAATTTAAAAGTCAGGTGTGTGATACTCGTTAATTCAAGGCTAAAACAAAGCTTTTACTCCTGGTGACATTTTAATACCTTAAAAGCAGAAACCGCTGCTCTCTTGGGTTTTGCAGACTGTGTTTGCATTCAGCCCATTCCCAGTCTAGTGCTCTGATAACATCACCACTGCACATGAGCAGAGCCCCAGCACAGTCGTGTAATTTTGCACAGAACTCCAAAAAAGGAGTTCTTTTACTTTTACTGCTTAAGTTACGATAACAAATCGGATGTTCAGAAAGCCCAGCTGCAGGTGTTTGGGTTGTTTTCCAGAAGAGGACCCCACTATTGGTGAACAATTAGCAATAGCCCTGGAAGTGATGACTTTGATTGCAATGTTATGGTAAAACCATTTTCATTCTAGTTCTTTTGTGCTTTTCTTTGGCTACTGTGGTGAGGTATGGAGCTTTCATGGCAGTTTCATTATGCCGGCAGTTCTGAACATGTTCAGAAACCGTTTGAGATTTAGAGGAGACTGCAGCCACCACATGGTGACCAAATGTACCTGAGCTCTCAGATCACTGACACCTGGAAGTGGAGGGGGGGTGCCGGGTTGGGGGCTTTTTTAGAATAACTTCTGCGCCTCGTCTTAGACATTTTGCCTGCCTGAGCTGATGTTTTTCTCGAACTGCTCAGGTTCACAACCATGTGTGCAGAAGGGCAGGCGTTGATTATGGAACCCACGGGTCACTGTACTGAGCATGGAGCGTTCTTCTGGACTCTGCCTGTCCGCCTTTTTGAAGTCAGATGGCACTTAGAACAGTGACCATGTCTGTCTTCCTGAAGGGCTTCTGAGCACCGTTGGCCATGGCAGCCTAATGAAGTTTGGTGTTTCTGGCGATAGGCCACTGTGAGTGGGTGTAGAACGTCCAACGGCATGGTTTCTATGCCTCCATGTGCACGTCACAGGTACCTCACAGCTCTTTTATGTGGAGCTTGTCTTTCCCAGGTGCCAGACAGCAACTGGAATGAATGGAAACAAATGAAGTTGGGCACCTAAGCTTTTCTACAAAGCCAAGAGTCCCTCTCACATTTTTGGCACTGTGAAAACTGTTGCCTTTTATAGAACTGCATTATTCCCACGGATTCTCGAGTGCACTTTGTAGGGTTTTTTTTGGACATAAAGTTTTTCTTTTTGGGCTTTGAGAAACCAATTAACTGTTTCATTGGCACATATTTTTTAAGTCTGTTGAATGGACAATAAACAATAACTGTGTTGTAATGGAAGCTTTACCAGATTATGAAAGTTATGTCTTAAAGGAATAGTTTCTTTGGTTAATTAGAGGCCATGTAAGAGCCCAGTCTGTGCAGCTCGTTATGTCCGGTCTTTGAGAGTTTTTCTTCCTAGCTGACACAGAAAGCGGCAGTGCAGTGTTTGCTGATATCTCGCTCACTGTGCCTTTGTTTACACTGGTTGTCCTTGTGTCGGCTTTAGAACTTCTTGTGCCTGTTTGTGTGGAAGCTTGTTCATTTGTTGTCACAAAATGTTAATGGTTTACAGAAACTTAAAAGCTTTCTAGCGAACAGTTTTACAAAATGCAAGGTCAATGAACAGATTGATCTTTTCCTCAGGTAAACGTATGTTAAAAAGAACGCGTGAAAGAGTGTCTAGTGAGCTAGTGAGTGATCGCTGGTCACTGTTGTGTGGAGGTGTTGGATTCCAAGTGCAGATTTGTGCAAGGAGACAGGGGTAAGGAGGTTCTCATGACCATACAGCTGGAGGCGTGCTAATGTCATTTAGACTGGCATGCCGTCTCAGTTTGTGAAACACCAGCCTTGCGCCACAAAGTGTAATGCAGTGAGGGAGGAGCAGTTACCAGAAACCATTGAAAGGTGCAATAGTGATGCCTGCCTTCATGCTTAATATGTCCCACACATCTTGTCTGGTTTCCTCCAATGTGGTGCTGGACTGTTTTGAACCGTAACGTCAGCGAAAGTGGGATGGGCTATCATGTCCAAACCTTCTGCATACCTGGAAAATTGAATACATAACTGATATAGTTTTGTCTGATTTCGCTAGTGACAGTAGTAAAACAACTTGCCAGTTTATTGGCTGAATAATGTTACATTGTTTTTTGTATTCTGTGGAAAACTAACGATTGATTTAATGTTATATTATAAACATGTCACAGCTTGAATTCGATAAAACATTGTGGCGCTTGAATGGTGAAGAAATCTGGGGGAGGACTGTAAAGTTCAGTTATTAGTAGACTTTTCTTGCACAATCATTAAAAAGGCAGCGGTGAAACAGCAGGAGAGAATAAACTCACACACGGACTGGAGCCTTTAAGATGACAAAAGTGGATACAGGCAATAGACACACAGCACAAAGAGTCATTCTCTGAAAACTTTTTCAGTTCTGCAGCTTATAAAAACTTCCATTCTGCAACAGATCAAAATAAATTCAAAAATCATAGAATGCATACAAAGCTCTACTTTACTCAAACTTCTGCCTATGTAACATCTGTGGTCCATTCTTTTCAAAATGAGTGGAAATGCCAGCAGGTTCTCAAACGGCACCAAGCAAGAACCAGCCCGGCACCGGCTCTGTGTTAGTGGAAACAAGGCACTACTCAGGCTGATGTTGAACTGTCTAGGTTTGTGTTCACCGGAAGTAATGGGTGTGTTTTTCTTGGGCTGTGAATTAAAAAAAGATAATCTTACCGATTTATTTGTTTATTTATGATGAATCGCAAATAACATAAAAACAGACATACAAAAATATTTACACATTCAATCCATAAATTAAATGTACAAGTAACACAAAGGGGAGTATATGGGTCATTCACGTAAACTTTTTTCATTTTTTTCTGATTTTTAAAATTAGTTTGAAGACTCAAACTATACCACTGCATTGTTTAAACTGTCGATTTTGCTTCTGGGGTAGTCAGTTTTGTTACATTACCATTTATTTCTGTAATAATCTAAAGTATTTAATCAGATATAGGGCAAAAATTATGTGGATGAAAAATATGACAAAACTAACCATTATATATATAAATATATATTAAAATTTGGATATTTACATATACGTTACATCTACATATGTCAGTTCAATCACAGAAGCAATAACATATTATTAAAATTAATGCTATGTGTTACGGTGATACATTTTCCAGCCCTGTTTTATTTTCACGCGTTTTAATAAGCTAACAGATGAATATGAGGGATGATTCTGTGTTCCACAGCCAGAGACAGATGCAGAGAAGCACTCAGTTGTGGAGTGCAACTCGATGTGGTCCAGCGACGATATCAAGCGGTCAGATGGGGGCTCTGACAGCGGCATCAGGACTGATCCCGGATCGAAATGGCGCCGCAACCCCTCCGATGTCTCAGATGAGTCCGACAAGAGCACATCCAGCCGCAAGATGGCCAACATCTCCCACACGGGCTCGTGGAGACGCGGCATGACGGCCCAGGTGGGCATCACAGCACCCCGGACCAAGACCCCACCCACGTCTGGTTCTGCTGCGATCAAGGCACAGGGGGCTGGTACGTGCACATCTGGGGTGCTTCTGCGTCCTCAACACTAAAAAAATAAATAAATCTGAGCACTGAAACATCTCTATGTCAGATGCTTCTCTTGTCTAATGACAGATTTGGTTGCTGATGATATACTCTATGTGTGCAACGTATGCATTTACACGTGTTGTCATTACGCAAGCGGCACTGCTGCTCATACTTGCACGTGTGGTTTATGTCAATCTGGTGAACTAAAAGTTATTTCCACCTTGGGGTAGTGCAAAAAAAAACATCTTGGTCGGGTCCTTAGTTTCTGGTCTTACTTGTTTGTATGAGATTTTGGCATGAAATGTTGTACTCTTGCTGCCTCCACAGCAAGTTGTTAAATTCGTAATACTGCTGCAGTGTCCTATATATTCTACCCACTGCTTCACATCGTATTGGTACTTTGCTTTGCCACATATCAGTTTACTATCTCATATTGAATGTTGCATTATATATTGGTAGATATCTTGAACTAGGTAGCATTTCATACTTAGTATTATGGTTGCATGATATCGGGAAAAATTCAATCCGAGGAGTTCAAAATACAGTGGAAAGCACTTACAGTGATACAGTGAAATTGATCACTATAAGCAGATGATCATTATTACCAAATAATTTTCCTATTCTTTATGTCTCAAGCAGATTATTATAAGTTTTGAGTCTGTCTTTTTCATTTAGAGAAAACGACTTTCTTTCTCCTGTCATGTTTTCTGTGCACGCAGCATTAGCCTCAGGCAGCTAGTCAGAAGCAGACAGGTTACTGTAAGGCAAAGTAGGGCAATAAAAGTAAAGACATTTTTTTAAGAATTAAAAATTAATTACTTTAATTTTTTCATATGTTATCATGTATAAAAAAACCCAAAATGAACACTATAAATGGACCACTTGATTACTATAAGCAAATTAAGCAGTATTTGTACAGGAATGATTCTGTCCAAAGCTATTTGATCCATACAGTATAAGCAATTGATCACTACAACTGTGATCACTATAAGTTGTTTCTACTGTAAATAAATTTCTCACAAGCACATCTATGAATGACTTAAACAGCAAGGATGTAAATGATTAGGATTTTGAATAAATGCAGAACTTGTACATAAGTAGCAGTTCACTTTCTCTGCATTCAGGTAAGACTGATGACGCCAAGGTGTCCGAGAAGAGCTGCCTGTCGCCACACTCCAGTGCTATCCAGCGCTCGCCCTCAGACGTTGGCCGCAGCAGTGGAGATGAGTCCAAGAAGCCCCCTTCCAGCTCGGCCCGCACCCCTACGAATACTTTCGGCTTCAAGAAGCTGACGGGTGGGGTGACCATCGTTACAGCCAGTGGGGCGACTATCACTGGCGGTTCAGCCACGCTGGGCAAGATACCCAAGTCGGCAGCTCTAACGGGGAGCCGGTCTGTGGGCCGTAAAGCCAGCATTGATGGCTCACAGGTGCAGGATGAGAGCTATATGCCTGTGGGCACCCGTGCCAGCCTGCAGTATCGCAGTCTGCCCCGGCCTGGCCGCTCCAGCGCCCGCAATGGCAACCGCTCATCCACCAGCAGCATCGAGGCAGCCAGCCTTCCGGCACTGCGTGCCCGCGAGCCTCTCAATCAGACAGACCGTGAAAAGGGTGTAGCCTCTGACACGGAGGGTGGAGCTGCCTGTAGCTCTATCAAAGCTAGCCCAATTTCACAGGGTGAAGGCGTTGCCCCCTCCGCCGGCAGGCAGCAGACCAGCAAGTACGTGGACATGTCCTCACCCACACTGCGCAGGTAAAGAGGCTTTCGCTTTGGGGGCTGACATTGCTGTTTTTATTTTGGGGGTGTGTCTACAGGTGGGCTGGGGCGGGTGTTGCACACCCAGAGATTCTTCCCACTCTGCAGAATCATCTGTCCATCCAGTAAAAAAAAAAAATCCCCATTATAGCTACAGTATTTCATAGTTTAGCTAGAGCATTCATAGTTTCTGTAATTTTGTCCTTGGTCATCAAACTGCTGGTCATCACTGCTTTCCTATTGGCCGTTTTGAAGGAGCGGGTGTGCTTTACATTATCGTCAAACAGTGACACTTCTTCACACATGCAGTACAGACATGGTTAAGTGAACTTCCAGACCAGGTTGTAGCTGTTCTCAGCAATCCAATAAAAACCGTTAATACCTTTGATTCTTATTCATTCATTCTCTGGTTCTTATAAAATATCAGTAGTGCACAGTTCCTCTCTAGTTCGTCATGCAAATGCTCATCATAAGATCTTACAGAGTTTATTTACTTTTTTCAATGGGGTAATGGCCCCCCCTATTCCTATTACCCCCCCCTTCTCTGAATTAAACTATTACCCTTGATTACATAACATATTTTAATAAAGTAAAATTTTGTTGTTGCCCACCCAAATAATGTATATGCCCACCCAAAGATGATATCCTGGTAACACCTCAGTTGACATCTCTGTGCCCATCAATCTCTAGGCTGCTGTTTAAAATGGTTTCTTAACAAAGGGTTTTTTTTTCTCAATTCCACTCAATATCCATTTGTATCCATCTGTTTTTCCTTTGCTCTGGGTACCTTCTAGTTAACTGGCAGCCTTGGTGGCTCTGTTGTTGCAGTATTGAGCTTGTTATCTGAAACTATCCAAAGCAGCTGCTTCAAAGCATGACTCAGAGCTAGGGAGGTGCTGCTCTCATTAACCTCAGGGGTGGTCTTTTGTTGATTTTACTGATGAGTAGCCTTTTGCCCCCCCCCCCCCACATGTGTCCATGAAGTCATTGGGAGATAAATTGGCTATTTTCTCATTTTTGTTCATCTAATTATTAATGAGCAGAATCCTTTGTACTTTGCAAAATAATTTACCAGAAATTGTGGCTTTTGGAAATTGGCTCCAGTTGGAAATTTCTCCAGTTAAATCACATGATAGCAGAAGATAAAACACTGAGCATCAAGTTAGCAGGCAATAGAAAATAAAGGTTTGGTAAAAGCTGTGCTCATGTGCCAATAGGCTGTTTTCCTTGAGGATCTTGTAAAGCCTGTACAGTGTAGTACAGTTTACACTGTACATTGTACAGTGCAGTTTATTCTGTTGTGAAGTGTGACCCTGGGCTAGTTGACCATAAGCTGGGCCCTGAGAACTGACACACAGTGATGTCTGTAGGATGCATACATGCCCTGAGATGGTCTAGCATCCTGACCAGTATCTTGTCCAGGGTCTGCCCTAGCTCCTAGTTCCCAGCAGCAGCAGATATTAGTTATGACTGTCACTCAGCCACTGTCATCTACATTATTAAACACTGCCTTAAAAATATTACAGTTTGGGTTTTCCTATAAATATTACTGTAAATAAATGCAATGCACTTAATGTGCTGTACTTGAATTTAACAGGCTGACGTAACACTGACCTCCCTAAGCATGCCTGGTTCTCCGTTACTCACTTTGTCTTCTGAGATCTGCTGCATTTTTTGCTACAAAAGAGCTTAAAATCTGAGACCGCCTTGTACACTCTTATTTCCCTACCCCTCTATGTCACCTCCCCCACAGGATACCGGAGGGCGACTACAAATGTTTTTAATAATGTTGTTTGCAATAGCATTGCTTAAAGACAAATGTTTTATACGCCCCCACACAAATAAATTGTTTAAGGTAAGAGGTAGTAAGAGGTAGCCCCATGTCTGTCCACATTTGTTATATATTTACAGTCATGCCCATTTGGATCATATTATCAAAAAGACTGAGCGACAACTTAAAATCAGAATATGTGAATAAAAATGTGCCGTCGCAATAGAAATGAGTCAGTGGGTCATAACAGTAATTCCTTATAATTTAAAGGTTTGGAGATAATCAACAAGTCCACCAGAAGGGGGATTTATAGAACTGTCTCTTTAGAGGGGAAGGCTGGTATATTTTTGCCTTAAATACTGTAGCACCAACCGATATGATTTCTCCATAACATTTTTTAATAATATGTCATATGATATACATATTACCAATTACTTATGTTATATTTAGTATATAATGACAGCAGTCATCTTTGGGGTGTGGTCTGGTGATTCCCTGCTGGTGTCTTTTACATCATTGCGTTATCATTGGTTGTCCCGCAGGGATGTGTCTTATTAAATGGGAACTGCACATGGTCAGGAGCACACTGAAGAAATGTGTTGTGTGAAGACGTCTAAAAAAATCGTACTGGAGCAAAGTTCAATGTCTTATTCTTACACTTGATAGATTCTCTCATAGTGCTGCGGCACTTTGACAATAGTGCTATGTTACCAGGAGTGAAGCCTGTTTTTCTGCACTGTATGGATTTTTCCTTACTCTGCAACTCCTGTCTCAATGCAGGCTCTTTGGGGGAAAGCCAGGCAAGCAGACAGACGCCTTGAAAAGCTCCACGGTCATCTCTAACCCTCACGCCACCATGGCTCATCAGGGAAGCCTGGACTCAGCCCCAGGGGGCGCCTGTGGCGAGCCCGCCCACTCCTCCCTGGCTTCCAGTCCAGGCTCAGCCTATTCGGCTCCCACCAACAGCCTGACGTGGGGCACCACGGCCAGCGGCTCCTCCGGCATCAGCAAGGACGGCCCGGCTAACCCCTCGCTCAGTAGCCTGCACACCAGCTGCGAGTCTATTGACGTGTCCATGGGCAGCGGCGGTCTGGGCCACCTCAGCTCCGGCAGGGATGACGCGTTGGGCGCCTTTGTCCGCACCAGCAGCGTCAAGACCGGCATGTCGGAGAGGTGAGTGGGGAGCTGTGCAGATTGATTTGTGACCAGACCATTTCTCCCACAGTGACCTTACAACAGGGCAGATTTTAAAAATATATTATCACTGCATATATTATATTTAGTATATGGGATTATATCTCGCGG
>JAABNX020002344.1:0-29263 GCA_015163995.2 Mormyrus lacerda | reverse complement strand
CTGATTGGCCAGGAAGAATCTTAATGTTTGCTTATAGTAAAAATCAATAGCTTTACCAAGGATGTCTGTAATATGGAAAGACTGAAACAGGGCCTGCAGTTGCAGTTTTGATGGGCGTTTTCTCTTCTTGTGATTCTCTCTCTCTCTCTCTCTTTCTCTCTCTCTTCCCCCCCAGGGTTTGTCTCTATTCCCCACCCCTCACATTCTCTGCTGACAGGCACTGACCTGCACAGGGCCATCAGTTTGCAGTCGGAGCCGTCCTGCCAGCCCCTCACCTGGCCGAGGTCCAGCAGGACACGAGATACCGGAGACACGCCCTCCTCCCCCACGCGGCTCACCGAAACCTGCAGGGGAGGTGGGACAGTGAAGCCACGGAAACGGTGGGCGTCGGCTGCCCGCGGTGGGTTACGGCCCAACCCCCCTCTCATCACCTTTCTCCGGATGAGCTCCAGCAGGTGAGGCTGGGTCTGTCTGAAATAAGGGTGCTGGAACTCCACGCCGCCGCCCCCCTCGGCCCGAAGCAGGCCTGCCTCCACCTGCACCACCTTCCGGAAGCCGTCTGCAGTGGGGTGGCAGCCAGAGCGACCGAACGTCAGCCTCACCTCGCCATCAGGAGGAGCAGAGAGCAGCCAATCGAACACGGCTTTCACGTTCTCCGGCGGGACAGAATAATAGATCAAAAATTATAGACACTGCAACTTTACCAGCAAAGTTACATATGAAGTTTAACCTACTAACTCTTTGTGTCTCCATTCTGATTTCATGTAAAAGTTCCAGTTCCTGCTGTACAGTAAGGGTGTAGCTGCCCCCCCCGTCTCCCCCGTCTCCCCCCTGTGCACGTCAGAGCCCGGTAAGGGTCTTAGATTATCTACTCACACATATTCAGCTGCCGCACAAAGCTGGTCATGTTACTATGCTTAAAGTACAGAGGCAGGATCTCCTTGCAGAAACGGTGCTCCTCACATACTGTGAAACTGCAGCCATCCTGCAAAGGGGGAGCAGTAAGTGGAATTAATGACAGCTTGTAAGGAGACTTGTAAGGAGCGTCTGAAATGTATATTTACACACAGCTCAGCCACTATCTAACCTGCACCTCCTTTATGAAACTCAACCAATTTCTCTAATTCTAAACACAGTTTTTCTTACCACAGCGATTATCTTATCAGAAGAGGTCTTCCTCTGTTCCTTTGCTCAGAGGGAAGGACATGGTCTGGTCATCCTTAGCCTTGCTTTAGAATTTCTGACGACTGCACTGATAAGTATTGAATGATTAAGCGATTACTACAGAATGCTACAAATTTCCTTAGCGGGGCCTTTACTGTCAAATGCAATTTACTGGCGTCATACCACTGATTTCAGTTCTGGTTTGTTTACCAAGAAACATATTTTTTTAAATATTCTCAGTCATTCTGTTCTGAAATTGTCATATATGTCCCCTTTTCACAGGCGACAATTTGGGTATGGAGCATATAACTGGGTGGCGCAATAGAGATGTTGAGGTCTCCTTACATTTAAAGAGGCCCGGGGGTTGTATTGGCTAGTTTAGATTACTGGGGGACAACACTATTATGTATAAAAAACTACGCAAGAATAAACGAATCTAAAATAGGCGGCCGATTAACTATTTACTTATTTGCAATGTCACTATCTCGCCATGACGAAAACTGCGCCCTTCTTTGGCTCGAACGCTGGAGATCAAATCACCCATTGGACAAACGAGAAGCCCCCTTTGATTGACAGTTGGAGTCAACCAATCGGCCAAGACAATAGTAGCGAAGTATTTAACAAGATGCTGCTCATTAATCGAAGTGAAAGCCAATGACGAGAGAGGCTGGTTAACACGTAGATGCAGCGTCCACGTTATTTTCCAAACTTTGATTCGCAGTTTCAGAAGTAATCATTCTGGTAATATTGCAAATATTTGCATTGTGGTGTTACTTTATTGATATATTGCAGTCGCTAGTTAAATGTCAATTAGTCACGTCAACTTTAAGGTTACGTTACACTTTAAGGTTTTTGTAGACACGGGTTGTCCTTATCATCCTATAAAAATATACATGCAAGTAAGTCAAAGGCTAATGGGATGAAGCCCCCCAGCGTAATTTCAGAAGCCTGAATTTATTGCTCTCTCGATGACGCAGTCTGTAACTTTCCAGTCCAAAAATCGTATGAATCATATTTGTGTGTAATGAATACAAAAGATGGGCGTGTGTGCGGTTTGTATTATAATCGTATTATAATGGTTACTCATAGAAACACACGATGTACATTATACCTAATTACAATTAATCATGAAGTTATACTCGGCCTTTTTAAGTAGTCGCACACGGTTATTAGAATGACATTTGCAGCAGCTTAGACTATGCAAATCAGCTTTGTACATAAACTGCTACTCACTTGACTCCAACAGATGAGGTCACTGGTTGAATGATCCTCAACAAGTGTCCAGAGTTTGCTGAGAAATGCAGGTACATTGCAGTTCTGCTTCATTTTAGTTGTCGCTCTCTGGCGAAAACGACACAGCCCAGAGACTACAGTTATGTGTCACAGTATAGATAAAAACTGCTTTGTTAAAACAGCAAAATAATCTTATGTGGAGTGTTTCCTCACGATTTCATAAGCTTGAAGCGAGACAGTAGGAGTTAAGTGGACCTCAGGAAACATGTGAGCGAAGGTCTGAATCAGGAGGCGTGGTGTGTGGCCACGCTCATCCACTCCACCATCCAATCAGATTCGCGGATGCTCTTCCCATGCGGACGCCCGGCATGTTAGATAACTGTCCCCCTGAAGACACATGCAGTAAATTTGTAAACAAGTATTCATAATGTTGCATAAAATATTAATAACCAGTTGAGCATGATTGCTATTCGATGTTTTTTCAGACAGCCACAACCTTGGATGTACGTAGTGTGCGCGATCGGGGTGAATGTCTGTCTAGTTAACAGTTTACGCCGCAGTATTTGGTGAGAGGTGTATCCAGAGTAAATTTATAAATTTCACATACAAAACAATAACTAACCTAAGACTTTTACAGGAAACAATTATCAACCCATATCATATACTGCACATTCATGCATTAAATTCACTTCATTGCTTTGAATTACAGAACTAAATTGAGTCGTATTGCGAAATCAAACGAAGCCAATTTGATTCTATTCCTATTGTATGACACACATAATGGCTTTTATCATTTCCAAATTGAGTAAACTTAATTCCGAGATTACATAAAAATTAGTATTTTCTATGCAGCATGTGGTTTCTGGTCACCTCCATTAAGAAATTAAATTTTATTCAATTTTCTGGAGCAAAAATAATTTAAAATTTCCTTTGTTTTCTTGTAATTCTCCAAAGCATCATTATCATATCATTATTTTACATAAAATGTGTGATTGTACTCAAGCCCTAGGCAAAAACCCAAAGGAAAACCTTTATTCAAATAAAAATAAAATAAACCACACCACACCCATGTTGTTCATCTGGCATTCAGAAATTAACACACGACCAATATAACTGTTATGTTTTAAAGCATACAAAATGGAAAGAAAAAAAAAAACATCCTACATTAAAAATTTCCTGAAAAATGTTATAGGCACCTTTCTAATAAATGTAAAAAATTACATTTATTGGATTTAAAATGGTCACTATAGTATGCCTGTGGTGGGCCAGTGGAGAGAGAAATTTAAGAGAGAAAATGTACAAGATAACAGTGAACAGAGAGCCAAACCTGAAGTGCAAACATTTAGAAAGCACAAAAAGGTCAGAGTGAAATTATACATACAAGGCTTATTCAGACTGCAAGCTACATGGATAACTTTGAATATAAGAGAATGTGTACTTAACACTAGTTAAATATTGTAATAAATAAGATACGGAACCACCAACATAAAGTGAAGACAGGTCTCCATTCAGACCATTGTAGTTTGCTGTTTAAAGAGATAAAATGAATGATTAAAAAATTATGATAAAGGAAGGAGAGGACAGACTGCCGGTTTCAAGAGTGGCATAATGGGAAGCACCTTCTGAAGCTGAATCCCCCCCCCCAGTCAACAGACATCCCCCCAGGGCTGACTGGGGGGGGGGTTGCACTCAAGAAACAGGGTCTCACCCCCCCCTTAAGTTGGCTCATATACTATGGTTCTAGACCAAGGAAAGCCATCCTCTGACTCATTACCGGATGAAATGGGGCTGGCTTGCTTTCTGAGGTGCAGTTCAGTAAGGTGCAGGGTTTCCTGTAAGGAGGAAGGGATGGCGGTGAACTGAACCTCAGGCATTCTGCTGAACTCTCGCCGCCAACATTCTGTTCACCATCTCAGCACAATACTGATGCTGAGCACATTCATTTAAGGCCTAAGAGCTTTATGCATTTCAGCATGGAACATTTAAGTGTACTGAGCAACATTTAAGCATGAAGAGAGCAAGAAAGATCAAACGCTGTCGGCTAATAATCAATTCACGCTCGTCAGGAAGCGGCGGATAAGTGTGTACACGTACGCATGTTGTCACATCCGTGTGGGGAATGCTTTGCAGGGCCTGAAATCTGAACAGTCCTGGTCTGGAACATTCCACACATTAAAAAAAAAAAAAAAAAGTATTAATAAGACATCCCTAACACTTAGAAGGTCTGGATTGTGTTTATTCCCAGCGCAGTCACATGAGGGTCTGCTCGTGTCCCAACACTTTCACAGGTTGTTGACTTGTGGAAGCCCCAGCTGGGGCACCGGCTCACTGTACACTGCAGGCCGTGCAGCAGCGCTCCCGCTCATCCGGCAGCACCGTGTAGTTCATCTGCCGCACGATCTCCGCGAAAAGCTCGTCCACCATGCCCTTGCTCTTGGCCGAGGTCTCGATGAAGGGGCAGCCCCATTCCTGGGCCAGGGCCCGGCCGTCTGAACCGGAAACCTCCCGCTCCGACTCCAGGTCCACCTTATTCCCCACGAGGATGAGGGGAACCTTCTCGAAACGCTTGACCCGCACTATCTGGTCTCGCATAGGCCTGATGTCCTAGGATGGTTAAAGGATAATGTAAGCGGATCCTGTTTCTACAAAGGAATATAACATCCCGGGATATGCCTTACAAATACCTTTATAAAATTAAGCATGAAATGCAGAAAACGTGTAATCTATTATTTTTACTGAAACCGGTAGTGATCTGTACCTGGAATGACTGGTGGTTCACCAGGCTGTAGACTAGGATGAAGCCCTGGCCGTTCTTTATATACAGGTCCCGCATGGAGGCGAACTGCTCCGTCCCCGCCGTGTCCAGGATCTCCAGCACGGAGGGGCACGAGTCCACCTCGATCTCTTTCCGGTAAAAATCCTCTATGGTGGGATCATACTTCTCTATGAAAGTGCCGGTCACGAACTGGACGGTGAGCGCCGACTTGCCCACGCCGCCGCTGCCGAGCACCACCACCTTGTACTCCTTCATGGGGGACCGCAAGCCGGGCAGCGCGGAGAGACGGACGGACTGGCAGGCCTGGCTTCAGCTGGAGCCCCGGCTCTCACGGCAGGTTAGCGAGCGTTGTTCCGGCGATCTCCGCTGCATCGACCCGGAACGTAGCCGAAGTATAATAAGCCCGACGCGTCTGGAGGCGAGCTGCGGGAAAAGAGGACGCGGCGTCGGCCTGGCCAGCCGGGGGGCTGCGGCGGCGTTAGCGAGGGACCCGGAGCGTTGCCCGGAGATGCTAACTAACTAAACTGTTAAATACGTGTAAATAAGCGCCATCGTGTACTCATCCGTAACTAGCGAGACTACTCGCGGTTTAGCTAGTCGGGGAGGCGCCGGAGAGCCGATGGCTAATGAGCCCCATAAATTGTTAGCATCCGGCTAGCGGCAGCGTCCAGAATCCTGAGCGGCTGCAGTGGCGCCGGGAGCGGCTAGCAGTTAGTCCACCGCCCGCCCGTGTCCCCTCGGCGCAGCGGCTCATTCCCATCTCGGGGGCAGTGAATAAACACAGCCGACTCTGGCGGCGAGGCACGGCGGTTACTTTACCCGGAAGAAGCCGCACTTTCAGATACGATTAACCCTTAACTCTTAACCCTGAAACAGGAACCAGGGAGCGGCGGGCGCCTCCCACAAGCCGCGGCTCGCTCGGTTGCTTACAGGCGATATAGCACCAGTGCTGCCAGCTCTCACCCTTCTGACGTGACATTTACTCAAGCCATTTTACGGCAAATCTATATTATTCTATTGTAAACCCAAAATTAGCTAAATCAGAAGCGTTGGGGTAGTTTGCAAATCCTACAGACTATTTACAAGGTAATAGACTCATATACATGTAAATGATTGTGCAGACTAGTCTCGAATTTAAAATTCTCACTCCAACCAGCTGACTAAAGTTGGTGACTCTGTATACCTTTTTTTCTATATCATTACATTAAATCTCATCACCCCTTAAGGTGTCCTTATAGCGATTTATATTTCAGTGAACAGCGGGTTTCTTTAAGGGTCTGTGTCATCAGGGCTGAACATAAATCCTTTACCTCTGTGGTATGTTACTGTGATATGCTGCCAGATGCACTGTACTCTTCTGCAAACCTCCAGCACCAGAAACTCGGGACTATGTGCATAAATATGCACGGGAGGAATGTGTCTGTCCGTCACGTTCATGATTATCCAAGTACAGATCTGCACTGTGCGTAGGAGAGAGCCCGGATCTCTATCAGCAGGGCAGGGAGACGGCTGTTACCCTTTACTTTGGACAAAAACATCCGCTAAATATGTAAACTGCGGAATAAACTAGTCTAATTTTTAGTGAATTTATGGAATGGGCTACATTACTTGCAGGACATCTCAGGTTCTTCATCACGTTAATAGAAACGTTTGCTCAAATGTGAAAAGAGCATTGTTAACAGCCAGCGAGGGATAAAGGTATGGGGTTAAGGCATTTTACTGCGCCTTCTGTCCACAACTCATACAGCAGCCATAAAGCAAGCCCAGTAATGTTCAATTTAAGTGCTTTATTAAAAGTTCAAAAAATAACAGAAGTAATACATTTTTAATATTTATATTGTTTGTATATATATATACACAACGAGAAAAAAAATGCATGAAGCACATTTCTGACACACACAAAAGCACTACAATCTAGTAGAAAGAGAAAGAACATCTAACAAATTTCCCGGGAAAAAAAAAGTATTTTCTGTCGTGTCCTGTAGTGGAGGAGGGAGGAGTCTAAAATATGGCTTTGAGACAAGGACATTCACTTCTCTGAGCTGAACAGATGAACGTTGGAGCGCACGTCAACGCTGCAGTTTTGAAATTTCTCCCCAGTGCATGTGTGGGAAATAAAATTAATCCCAGGCACCTCGTAACATATCAGCCGTCTGCTGAGCAATGTCTTACAGGTTGCAGCAATCGACCCGTTGCTCTTAGTCAGAGGTATCGGGTTTTAAACACACCATATCATACTCCCGTTCCACAGTAAAAATCCGTCTCGCTCGCTCACACATTCTCCATTGGATTGCCGGTTAGCTGCGGCTCCTGTCGTTACAATGATTACAGGACCGTTCAGTTACCAGAATTGGGTTAGGCAGCAGCCTGAGCTGAGAGGCTGACATTCACACCACAGTGAATATTTAGGCACGAGGGTTCTACACTACAGTAGCTCCACAGATTTAAGCGGTAACAGTACGTTTCTGTGGAGCCCCACAGTGGAAGCGTATTCGTTTAGAGGTGTCTAATTATTTGTCTCTGATTTGCAGTCAATACAGGGAATTAAATGCTTTGGGTCTCTGATGGGTTTATTGATGTATGCATACGTGGGCACACACACACACACACACACACACACACACACACACCTGTGCAGGTAAGTGCGAGACTCTGAGTCTTTGGTGTTGTAAACTGTCTAAAGGCTGTGGATCACTCACAGTGACCCAATAAGACTCCACTCCCCTCCACTGCTAGGACACAAGTGCCATGGCAACAAAATTATTGGCTTCCGACGCCATCGAGGAGCATCTTTTCGTCACATACAGACTTTCTTCTGGATGCGGGTTTATATATAAAAGAACAGTGTAGCTTGTCTTTGCAATTCAGTTAAGAGATTTTGACGGAGAAGAGATTGATTTGTAGTTTGAAATCGGCAAAAAGAAAGCTGTAATCCAGGTAGGATTCCATACCATAACGCAAAGTAACCACTAATAAAAGTTGCCTGCAGACTTGCTGAAATAATGTCGCCAAACGTTCTCCTGATCCCAAAGATACTTGTATGCACAGCACTCAGCACTGCGGGACCACTCCGTGTGGCCACCTAATTGAACCTTTGGAAGACACTTAGAAGACATGCTCTTCTGTACTCAATACAAACCAAATATGCCTGTTATATTTCCACTCCTACAGCGATGTCTCACAAGAACACGTGAAATCCCTAGGGAGTAAAACCCCGCCGTTCGGTTACCGCGATACTGCCTCAGCAAGGTTTTTCCTCCTGACACTTTTGACTGTTTGAGTCGACTGCAGAAGAGTTTGTCGCGCAGATTTCGGTTTGGGTCCAATCAGGTTGGCAGCATTACGTAACATGACTAGACCTCCAAGAGCAGCCATTAGCATGTCACAAATGCTCATGGGAGTTTTACTTACACAAAAATGTTCTAAGGGCAGAAGGAAAAAAATGACCGGTTCAGAGAGAGAACCAATCAGATTATAGACCAGTTGGGTCCAAGTAACTAGAGGGGGTCGGACCAAACAATCAGATGTCTTGGTCCTGCTTCCTCTATAATCTTATTGGTTATCTCTCTGAACCAATCATTTTTTTCCTTCTGCCCTTAGAACATTTTTGTGTAAGTAAAACTCCCACGAGTGTCACAGACGAGCAGGATACAGCAGTGATACTGACAGTAGGCTGGGGACAGCAGGACTCATCGTGCACAGCTATGTTCACTATGTTCACTATGAGTCTTAAAGCCGTCCTCACACTCGACAATCAGAAATGTCACCAGGCATCTTGTTTTCTTGTTAAACTCTCCGTGTCAGGGATCAGACTACAGAATAATCAGGAACCGGAAACTGGGGGGCCGATCCCCGAAAAAACTGTCCTCGATTATGACAGATGAGTATAATTCCTCTTCTGCCGAACACTGTAGCCACTTTCTGTACCATGCCCTACACATGCTGTATTCGGGATCACAGAGAGGTGGCCTCAATATTTACTTTATGCAGACAAAAGTAAATCAAGATCTATCACACAAAAACCCTCTGAACAGCAAAGCGATAACTTGCCTTAAGACCAAAGGCAAATAAAAAACCAAAAGGCCCCTAATCTACCCCTTTAACACTCTAAAAATGACCATTACATTTCCATTTTTGGTAATAATCATTTTGTTTGCTTCTATATATTGAAAATCTGTTGGCTTTTTTGTTTTTTCTTTTTACTTAATATGTACATAAGTGCAAACACAGGTGAACGTCACGCATCAGTACACCGATTGAGCGAAGCCCCTCAACGATTACGAGCAAGGCCCCCCAGAGGGGCGGGGGGCACCCCAGCAACACACGGGCTGGGCCAGGGACAGAGGACACTTTCACACCCAGTGTAAATCCGAAACGAGACAAGCAGAGTCATCAGAAACTCCCTGAAAGCACTAAAGTGTATGGACAAACTGAGCGAACCATTTAGTATTTCTTGATGCGACTGTATTGATTGATGGGAATGCTTTAAAAATTAATTTATGTTAAAAATGTTAGCTAAAGTGTGCCTCTCTCCCCAACCAGCCCCCCCCCCCCTGAAGGGACACACACAGGCTCCAGCTGAGAAACAGAACTGGCCCATGGCTAATTTCCTCATTAAAGGGACTTTGGAAATTCAGGTTTTTCTTGATTTTCTTACAAATGTTTTTTTTTTTTTTTTTTAAACCAAGACACTCTAAATCACCATTCTTTTCTGAATAAGTTAATGTCGTACATTTCAGTTTACGTGTGAAAAAATTCACAATTAAGGTATAGAAAGGTAGCCATGTTGTAGTTTTGTTGCCATAGCAACAACTTAATATCTTAAATAACAATGAATCTATCATTGTAGTTACATACAACTGTTATACATCATATTTTGTGTTACACATCATAGTTTTTAATATAAATGTGTTTTAATATTTAATCTTTTTAAACTGCAAGCTACACAAACAGATTATGGATTAATTTTTGTATTCATGCTATACCTTTTTAATGAATAATATACAAATGGTTTTCTTAGGGGAAAAAAGGTTTACGATTAAAAATACATAAAATGTTACCAGCACTTCCAGTTGATATTAGAACGTAATTTAAGAGCATTACTAGACATTATATTTGATAGGAAATAATCAGCACAATACAGCAAACATAAGAGGTCAACTTATAACTCTAGTAAATGTATGATGAATGATTAGTAAGAGAAATGTCTTATTTACATTAGGATTAATTAGATTCAATTAACTCTTTGAACAATAACACCTTTTAAATTTTGAAAGTACTTAACCCTAAGCCCCCCAACGAGGCACATTTAATTATTTTTTTTTTTCAATCAAGTCATTTATTATTCCAGCTGAGCAGCAGTTGGAGAAGGCATAATTTATGTGGGGGGGGAGAGAGAGAGAGAGAGAGAGAGGGGGAGGGAGAGAGAGAGAGAGAGGGAGGGAGAGATAGAGAGAGATAGAGGGAGAGATAGAGAGAGAGATAGAGAGAGAGGGAGAGAGAGAGAATCACAAGAAGAGAAAACGCCCATCAAAACTGCAACTGCAGGCCCTGTTTCAGTCTCTCCATATTACAGACATCCTTGGTAAAGCTATTGATTTTTACTATAAGCAAACATTAAGATTCTTCCTGGCCAATCAGCTTCCAGTCAATTTGAAACTACAGGAGTATAAACAAGTATGTTAGACCTCGGAATCCATTGACGGATCACTGCTCCTCCTTTTATGGCGCACAGCAGCCTTACGAAGAACACAGTGCACTTACCAAAACACAATAATAACAACAATATTGACCAGTTATAAGAAAAATATCAAAATATCACCTTTTTGTCTGTACCATGTATGTAACCTGCGCAGGGGAAATACCACCCATGTGGTGATTCTAGGATTTTTAAAGGTGGGGGGCATAAGACGGGTTATCCTTAATATTAGCCAATGATATGCTTTGTATTGGTGAGTGACAGGGGAGGAAGCACGCCAAGGGCCAATCAGCTTTTAGCTGGCCCATCTGCGGAACTCCTCCCTAATCTCTTCTCCTCTAACCATACATCAATAAACAAATGTTCACGAGACCCGTGACGGCTCTTCTAAAGTCCAGGGTATCAGTGTAATCATGGAGAGGAAAACCAGGCCAATCCAGAGAGCTACGCCCATATGAAGACAGTAGGTGACGTATGACCACCACATTCATGACTGCTGAACAACTGCTGTGCAGCATATAAGGGTTTCATTTCAGCCACAAGGAGACCATCAGAGGGTGCTCGTGTGTGCAGGGTGCTAAGCGGCCTCCGGTCAATAGGGGGAGTCTCCTGTACAATCAGCAAAAAAAAAAAAAATGGATCCTTAGAGGCACCATCCTTAGAGGACTGCGTTTAAAATCTGCTCCTGGCAACCCAATGCACAGACATGTTCTCCTGTACATCTCAGCAACGGACCATCTATCCCAGTTAGCATCTTAAAACAGGACCCAGCGCTCATAGTTTAGTCAATTACAATTTCTCCACAAGCTTATTAATTAACAAATTAGTGAAACAATCAATGGGGCTAGCAAATACATGGTTGTATTGGGCAGGCGCTGTAAATACTGGGGGGACTTTAGTAGAGGTTTTGAAATGGCTAAGCTGACACACTTTGACATCATAGTTTTACACCAACATGAATATCATTTGAACATCATTTCCCTTGACTGCCTAGACTGTTGCACAGTACCGAGTCAATCTTTCCATTAACAATCGGCTAGCACTGGGTCATTCCTTTTAAGGGGTTAAGGGATATAAAAAATATTTTTCTTTAGGTCTAATTATCATTTCACCATGATTGTTGCACCTTGATCAACACAAATTCAGATCGACACAACTGACAAATCCTACAATTTAGCTCGGTTGACACCAGACTATTAGAGCTGCACTTCAGCTCTGCAGGGTGGCAGATCTCCAGCAGGGTTGTCCACCAGCGGTAAAGCTAATGAATGAGCGGTTCTGTCGTTTAAATGTGGATTGGCCAGGATCAGATGTGAAACCCAGTGCCCCTGAGATGCTCATTCCTCAAATTAAGAAAACTGTGCTATTCTGCCTGAATCCATCCTTCATCTCTCTGCCCTGAAAGTTTTACTCATTGGAGTTTTACTTACACAGAAATGTTCTGAGGGCAGAAGGAAAAATGATTAGTCCAGAGAGATAGCCAATCAGATTGTAGAGGACAACCAATTAGGTGTCTTGGTCCCACCTCCCTCTAGTTACTTGGATCCACCTCTTCTACAATCTGATTGGTGATCTGGTTATCTCTCTCAACCAATAATTTTTCCTTCTGCCCTCAGAACATATTCGTGCAAGTAAAACTCCCATGTGCTGAAAGAAACCTGCCTTATGATGATAGCCCACAATCCCCCCATCCTCAATCACACTAATCCATTATACAGACATGCCATCATCATCATTTACACTCTTCAGATGACCTGGGGGGGGGCAGACTTTCAGGAGAGGCTCTACAAGCTCATGGCACCGGTTTGTCCCAGGATGTGTCACTAACCTTTAGCACAGTGATTATGAAAATGTGAATATATTAAATGCTCATCTTGACACCCAGCTGTGGGAGGGCCTTCCTAAGCAACTAAAATTCACATCAGCTCTATAAGCATCCACCCCATCCCGTTTTGGGTCACTCACTGAAGGAGATGCTTACATGAAGAATATTCTCCATTCCCGGTACAGACACTAGCTAAACAAAAGGCACCTGTTAAACCCACAGACTCTAAAGGGTTCGACGCTTAACCCTAAACTCTTATAGGGTAACTACAATCTGAGTCTCTTTTCTGGAGACGTCAATGATTGACACTTTTTTTTTTAGGCTTTTTTTTTTTTTTTAAATGTAAACATAAAACCATCAACGCTTTTAAAAGACCGTCCTTTAAATCAAAATAAATTGAACCCTTTGAATAAGAGTCTTCATCTCATTCCTCGTTCTTCATTCCGGGAAGTCCGGCCACATCTGGACCTGCTTATGCTGAGTTTCAGCCCCCATGACCGTGTGGCTGTGTTGATTTCTAATGAACAGACATTCAGGTGTGCTGGTTCATGTAAACGCGTCCTCGGCTCGTACCCGGGCTACGCGCTCACCGTCTATCGTGTGCGAAGAGCCGTACTGGGTCGTCACTACGCTTTCAGATTAACGAGCGCTTCACGGCAGCTCCGCTGCCCATCTCTGCGTCAGCGACGGGTTCCTTTGCTGCCCGTGGGACACCGCTTGGTGTTAATCTCAGCATGGCTTTATTTCTGTATTCTACTTGGTATCGTCTAAGTGACTGTAGGTCACAAATACGTCATGGGTCCATACTATCGCCAATTCCAGACGCAGATCAGGCACAAGTTTTTCATTTTCGACTGACTTTTGTGTCCCGGGGTGGGATTTAGGGTCGGCACGGTGATGGTCATTTAGCTTGGGTTCCGTGAAAGGCTTACTGGGTTCAGAGCCACCTGAGTTGCCACCAACACTTCCAGGATGGGGTGGAATGGACTTTCCATGGGGTCACAATGAAGATCCACTGGGCTAATGCTCAGAACCTCGTTGGGGTCTACTGGGAAAAAAAAGACATGAACGAAGACGATGAATCATCAGAGTCATAGACGACCGCAGGGCCTACAAATGCAGTTGGTGGCATGCAAATTAATACAACCTGCAGGACCCTCCCTGAGCTACAAGCTATCAGACCTCAATTTATGGGTCTACAGTCAAAGTACCAGCTATTGTTACTGTACATCTGATGTTATGAGTTTTTGACATGATATTGATAAATGTGACATTCAGGACAAAGATGGTCAGGCCAACTTTTCCTCCACTAGGGTGGTCTGGTTCAGGTTGGACATAATGCTGACAAACAGGGGAAGGTAGAGAAACATCTTGCATTTCACCCCAAAGCTTCCCAGCAGTGAGATAGTAAAGCCATCTCGAAACATCAGCATTCAAGCGGAGGTTCCACATCATTCAAACACAAGCCTGAAGACCAAGACATCTTTGTACTCTGATACTTCACCACTGTCTACTAAATAAAGAGCTTTTCCACTTGTCCAAATATCGCATCCAATGTGATATCTCGCCTGCAGACATTTCAAATCCTGGTTTAACAAAGCCAGTTTCACTGAGATGCTCTTTCGCCATCTTATAACCTCTGGATGTACAGAAGATTAGATCATAGCCAGACTGAAAAAATTGTTCTAACGAAAATCAACGAGCGCGACCAGGATTGGGAAAAGCTGAACTTCGGAGAATAGGTCAATCTATTTGATCCAACAGCAAATAAATGCTAATGGTTTGTCTAAGTCTAAACCTACCAAATTAAGAAATGCCACTCTTAAATGCCTGTGATAAAAAAAGAACATGGTCTCATTCGAAAACTGACTGCACAGGTTCATTGAAAAAATTTGTCCTGAAAAACCAAGTATACTCTCATCAGGTCTTCCAGACCACCATAGGAAGATTTTGCTACTTTCACACGACTTAAAATGTATTGGGGCGTATCGGCTGTAATGCTTGTGATGTGGCTTAGATAATTAGCCTCATGAAGCACATAATCAGTCCAGTAAAACTAGTTACGTTACTTTAGCATTTCAATTGTAAACTTTGTGAGACAAAGATGTTGCTATTTGGTTCATCTACTGATAACTGGGGCAACTATAGTGGAAGAGATTTCATACTAGATTGTGCTTAAAGTAAAAATAGCTGGATAGCCTTCAAGTATGAATCCAAATGATGTGGATAGTCTATTGTAGATAGTTTCCTTTCCATGTTTTGTTCGGTTTCTTGCTACGATGCTCTGACCACACAAAAGTTTGCTGCTCTCCAACACGTTTTGGGTGAGAAAACATTACGGGAAAAAAATGCTTTGCTTTTAGCAACGAAAGTAATCACTGCAGGGAAACGTTTCGGTCACTTTAGCATTTTAATTGCTGTGGGATAAATAGATCATTTTTTGTTTCAGAAACAGCTGAATATGTTATCTGTCGCTAGGAGGCATCCTGTAACGGTCATACTCTTAGTGTGACGCGGCATATATCCGCACACGCACACGCGTGTTACATGTGGATGATGTGTGTCACCCTATATGTCTGACATTCCTGAAACACTTCTAAACTGGTCAGTCTTCAGTAGCTTTTAAAGTACACTTAACAAAATAAATGCATTTTTAATATTTGCAATATATTATTATTTAAAAAAAAAAAACTTACTTTACTTTCATTGGTTACATCTGTGATACAAACATGTTGCTATTCAGTTCATCTACTGATAACTGGGGCATCTATAGTGGAAGAGATTTCATATTAGATTGTGCTTAAAGTAAAAAAATAAATTAATAGTAATCAAACTCTCAAAAACAAAATGCTCTTAAAACCAGACACAGTATATATGGTGTCTAAATCCATATCACAATGACATTTCTTGGCCAGGAAGCATTACATTATATATGCTATATATTTGTGACATTGTCCGTGTCGTGTTTTGTGAGGACACCTAAAAACAAACACACAGAGCGGCCAACAAAGACATACGGTGGGATGACATAAAAAAAGACCCCAGATCCACCTAGATTTGCAAAGAACCCCAAGTTACCCTAAGTTCCTTTTTAATTGCTAATTGCATTTTTTATAGTTGGTGATCTTGATATGGTTGACAGGGTTTTTCCTCAAACACCATGCTGCCCTATAGAGGTTAAGCATAGCAGATAACCCCCCACAGCAATTAAAGGCACAGGAAAGGCACAGACCTGATTGGAGGCTGAGGTGTCAGCGAATGGGACGTTGGTGACCGGTGTCGTGGAGGGCGTGGCGCCGTGCATCATGGGAACTTTGTTGGGGATAGGTGGACGAAAGAGAGGGGGAGGCGGAGTGGGGGGGGGGGATACGTGTGGAGACAGGTCAGATGAAGGACAAGAGTACGTGAAACGTTAGAATATCAATAAAAAGTCACCGATGTGAAAAAAGACATTAAACATAAGAACTGATCGATCCACACTAATATTAGCGCAAGATTCAAAAATAATGTCAGAACTACAAAAAATGGCGAATTTCAAGAAGACTCAAACATCAAACAGTTGTCATGCAGTCATGTACGCAGATGCTGTCAGTCTGTGTACAACCTATCGTTATGTTTTAATCAGTATGTGTTAATGAAGGTGGTGATCCCCCAGTGCACAGCCAGCACCAGGTAAAGCCGCCATGGGGGTTTGCTAGAGGCCTTCGATAATTTCCACAACTGAGCTATATGACCCCTCTGTGGAATGCATTAATACTCAAAGAAATATATACAGAAATACATATATAAATATATTAAATTAATAAATATTTCATTTGTTTATTTATTTGATTTAGAGTACTGTGGCACTCCATATCCCTCACGTTTGCATCTGGAAAAATGCAAATTTATGGAATCGCCAGTCAATTCGCCACAAAATGCAAAAAATGTTCCCCACAAGGTCAGGATAGCGGGTGATCAGTCCGTGTCTATAACTGCTTTTCATTGGACCAAAACTAGAACCCCGACACAGAGCACAGACACGTCTTTCACACTAGTGCCGTGCTGGTGCTGACAGGGAGCTGGTTCTCTGTTGGTGCCGATGTGGATCCAGCTGAGAACCGGCCCATATTTCCACTGGTTACAATAAACACAGGTAACAGACAGCGAGCACTGCACACGATGACGGCCATGTGACATTTTTGAGTTCATCAAATAATGTTTTTTGACTGAAGATGTTTAGGCTGATGCTAACTTAAGCGTCGGTTCTTTATCAAAATTGCTGGCTAAATCACAAAGCATTAGTAATTAATATTTATAACCAATCATCCAAAATTAACTAATATTCATACTAATTAATATTTATAACTAATCACCCAAGACTTCATTTAACCATACACCTCACCATCTTGCACATATACTCGGGAGAGTAAGCAGTAATTTTTAAAGAAAATCTCACTTTGCAGGGGGTTACCTACAGTGAACACAAAACAGTGGGGCACTTTTTCCATCCCGCGCTTTGTAGTTTTGTCTGATTTTCACGTTTTTTTTTCTATTTGTTAATAACCAGCTCTACGAATGTAGCCTGCTTTCTCCAGCTCGAATGCTAAAATCAGTCAAAACTCAAACACTGGGAATTACAAATGCGACTTGCTGAAGTTTACAGCACATTGTAGCCTCGCCCCCACATGCCGAGGTCACGGGTTTGCAGGGTAACACCGGCAATTCTCCGGTGCCATGCCAGAGCCGGTTTTTCAGGCATGGCACTAAGTATTTGGCAGTGGAAAAGCGAGGCACCAGTTCTGGTCCCAAATAAGGCATCTGCTTGGCAACCCCACCACATTAATGAAGAAGGGCGACAGAACATCTTGTGTCGAGGTTGGGAGAAGGTCCGAAGGTTAAGGGCTCGGTGGGAATTTGGACTGAAGGATTTGGTTTCCACCAGATACAAGAGCCACAGAGGTGACTGAAGGTGGGGGTGTCTGAGGGAAGGAGACGGTCCTGTGGCTCCTCCTCTCTGGGAATTCTGGGCACTGACAGGAAGTCCCCCCCCCCACAACCAACAAACCTGGGCAACAGCATGAGGCTCTGTGGATTATGACTCCGGAACAGGCAAAGTCACGGGGATGGGGGGTTGGGGGACAGTCCACATCACACTCTACGGGGTGGTTTCCGATTGCTAAACTTTAACTGCTGGTGCAAAATATGTAATGAAAGTGACACTGGATGGAGCAGGGTAAACCTGCCAAGAGAGAGACCGACGCCAGCCTCCTGAGCCCCCAGTGATACCTGCCGGATACCCCCCTTCCCTAACCGACGCGGTCATACTCACACAGAGCGCGGTGCAGATCCGGCTTTGCTCTGCTTAAGGTCAGGACGTGTTTACATGAGGAGCCTCTGGAGAAGCTCCAGCATCTCAGTGCTTATTTATAACGGGCTTCAGCAGCTGACCTGCTACTCATGTCATCGGATACGCAAGCATGTGAGCAACGGACACGGGAAGGTCGCTTTGGTACCGACCTCGTATCACGTAGAATCCTCACGTGTTGCGCAACACGTTCACGGGCCCGAGTCACGCTGAGCGCACTTACACTGCTCGGCTTCTGCCGCCATCTTGGTGTTTCGGAATTTCCTATCAGTCTACAACCTTCCCAGATCTCATTTTCCTCGTGATTTCCGTGCCTCCAGCAGGACCCTCAGCCCTTCTCCGGTAGGGCACTACACACTTATCCCTCTGGCCAGCATGTCCTACCAATTATCATTCAAGCCACACGAGCTCATATTGAAACAGGATAAAGTAACACAATAGCAAGATTTTCCTGTTCCTGCTGAGCCCGAACTACACTGGACGCTACACTAACTTGACCTAAGGGTGACGTAAATCGCGTCTTCAGGGGTGTCTGCCGGACCGTGCGCATGCGGACCAAATTTTTACGCCCAGTGGACATTATGCACGTAGATTGTGCATTACTGTAATTCTGTCCATGTATAGTAATAAGATTTGGTGGAATATTAAATCTGCGTGCATCCGACTGTAACCATCGGCATCTGCAGCCAAATGTATTATGCTCAGAAAAGTCTGGGTAAAAGTCTGTGCTGTGTGGGTTAATAATGACACTGTGCCACTCGGAGAACCCTCCCCCCTCCCCCCCCCCGGCTTACCAGTGGGGATGAAGGCTTGCTGCTGCAGCTGCATGTTGGCCAGCGCCTGCTGGTAGTGGAGCACGCCGGGGTTGAAGATGGCGGGGGCGGCCCCATTGGCCTTGTCCACACTCGTCCTCTTTGGTAGCGGCTGCAGGGCCGCCGCTGGGAGAGCCTGGGCGGGGGTGGGGGGGCCAACAGTCATCAGAGGCACTGAGATTGGGGGGGCGGGAGGGAGGACCCAGCACGGGCGCTTTTCACGTAGCATCAAGGGACAGTCATAAAAGTAGTGCGAATTTGGAGAAGGGGGAGAAAACGGGCAAAACGACCGGCTGCACAACCCATGCAAAGTGACATGAGCGGGTAGCGGCCTGCGCGACACTAGCGGGATCACCAGATACATTTTCACAGAGTCAGCGACATTTATTTCAGGAACACGGCGCGCACACGGCTCCCGTAATCCGCTCTCGGACTGCATCATGGCGTGACGGATTTCACTCTTCCTGGGATCACACCGTTTGACACAGGGATCATGCAGCCTGTCATCATCATTCGACAGCTGAATTACCGAGACAAAGCGTGCAGACCCAGCCACCAGAACACTACACAGCCACACAGCTTACATGCAAATATACACAAGCCTGTTTATACATTCAGTCATCAACAACACAAAGCACACTGGTACGTCTCCGGAACCCCTTTACAGATTCGCATTTCTGCGGTTTAAGAAATAGCATGCAGTGAAGTTTAACCCCAACATGCGTGTCTAAAGCATGGATTCATCCACTGTTTCATTTATCCATTCTTTCAGCAAGTCGGAAACTGAATTACGAATTAAATTCGCCCTCTGCTTGACGAATTCGTTACCATTCCACCAAGTGACTCAACAGCACCGTCACACAGCCACGTAACGCAGTTCGGATTATCCGGTATGCTTAGCTGTACTAGGAGTGAAACACACTACAGCTTCTGTAACACATAGTTCATTTGGTTACCAAGTTTAGTTGTAAAAGGTAATCTTATAATAGGTTTTATGGCTGTAAACAGGAAACTTGCAGCATGAATGCAGAGCTTGCCGGTAGTGTTTAATGATTCATTTTCCATGCGTATGGACTGCAGTATTCCAACACTGCATTCTTTCACACCTTCGCATTCACACAACCCGCATTAGTCACAGGATGCATTAAGTGCCGCGATTCACTGAAGCAACTTCAGCTGCAGCTTGGGGGACAGTTAGCTGCATCATGCATAGAGATGCCGCTAATACGTAACAGATCGGACTGGGGGGGCGAAAATGTTTCCAGCCGGTCCCAGGATGGTGGGCGGGTCCCCCGTGTCGGCGGTGAGGCATGTGAAACCAGAATCACTACGTAATCCCCAGAAAGACGGCCGTAGAAGCCTCCCAGCAGCTGGTATCACTGCACATATCCTGCGGAAGGGACTCGCCTGCACCGACGCCTCCTTCTGTGGAACCTGGAGACTAATCCTGAGCTGGGAAGCAGCGGTATGTCGATTTGTCACAAAGGCTTAGTGGGAAATGCAAACCGGCTCACTGAGAGCATCCCGAGCTGGGGCTGTTTTAGAGGACGCAGGCGGCGGTGAGTGGCGTTAGCTCTGGGTCAGGGACCTGCACACGAGTGACCTGATGCTCTGCGAGGCGAAGCAGAGACAGTAGCTATGCAGACTAAAGAAAAATGGGGTCCACAAAAGGAGATGAAATGTGCAACAATCCTAAAAAGAGAAATGTGTGAAAATAAAGGGAACACTCTCCGCAAACGGTAACATAAAGGCATGTAATCCGTAATAACTGCAAAATATGGTTTTAGAGTAAAACCGCCCCAGATTCACACGTGAGGCCCTGTTACTGGGCACCGCCGCTCAGTCCCCTGCAGAGAAGCGGCTATATTTGTTTTGGGTCCATCTCTCAGCTGACGGGCCAACATGAGGTCCTAACCAAGACTGGGGGGGATTACAGGGTGACAAGCTGTACTGCGGTGGGTGGCTTCCTGTTTTGAGCCCCACCCCCTTACCCGTGTGATGTCTGTACCGCACCGACCTCCCATTTCCAGCCCCGCCCCCTTCCCCTGTGCAGTGTCGGCACTGCGGGGGGCTCCCATATCTAGCCCCGCCCCCTTTCCCCTGTGCAGTGTTGGTGTCGGCGCCTCACCTGGTGCTGCGCGGCCTTGATCTTGGCCTGCAGGTGAGCTGGCGGGTGGAAGTACTTGCACTTGTCCCGGGAGCAGCGGCCTTTGATGTAGTCCATGCACACGACCACTGAGTTCTCACTGCCATCCACCATGGCTGCCTCCTGCGGGTGGGCGTACCGGCAGTCGTTCTCGCCCCGTGTACAGTTCCCCCGCTGGAACTCACGGCAAACCTGGGGGGGGAGAGGCGTAGCTGAGCGGTAAGGATCTGACGCGGAAACGAGGCCCATATGCTCTAGGTATACTGCGACAGTCCACCGCATGTCATTACGTAACATCAGACATATGAGTGGCTTACAGATTCATTTCAGTTAAAAAAATGCTACATTAATTTCACTTAAAAACCTGGAGCTGCACCGGGCAGCTGTGAAGAGCAGATGCATGGATCATTTCACAGAACAATGACTTTTATCCATTTACCCGTCCGTAAACCGCAAGGGACAGATAAATCATCGCAGACAGGTTACCGAAAATTCAAACTCCAAAAACGACATAGCAAGTTGGATCCACCGGGGGGCAGGCTACCTCCAGTTTGTCCATGCGCAGGTGCTTCTGTGCCGGGGCAGGGCTCCCCGACAGCAGCAGCTCGGGGGCGAGAGTCATGGTGGGGTTCGTGTGGCTCAGGTACATCGGGCTGAAGGCCATGTTGGGATTGGTCGCCAGGGACGGAGCGACTGGGAACGCGGTCTGGCGGGCGGGGAGAGCAAACACGACTGACTCTCGCGACTGCACCGGCAAAAGCATGTAATCGGTATGAAGACGCCCCCCCCTTTACCCCGCTCCGCCCCCCCTCCCCCACTCACTATGGGCTCCAGCAGCGCTCCAGGCAGCATGAACTGCATCTGCTGGGCCAGCATGGCCGCCGCCGTCTTCTGCTGGATCAGATTGTTGCGGCCGTTGATCTCCAGCTGCGTCTTCAGGTGGGGCGGGGGATGCAGGTACTTGCAGTTGTCGCGTGTGCAGCGCCCCTAGGAGGCCAGAGATGGCATAACAATGAAGAGGACGGGCGGACGCTTTGTGCAGCTGTAATCTGATGGGCCTGACACAGACGGCGCCCTCTAGAGGCAAACAGAGACTGTCACAGGGCCATGCAGCCTACAAGGCTGTTATGCTGGTCAAAACAGGAAATGCTGGGTTTGTAACTCAGCTGCAAGGGGGCCTCATGTGGCTCAAGTGGCTGGTTCAAATCCAATGGTCCCCAAAGTGATTTCACCCCCAGGACCCGGAGCAAGGTCCTTTACCCCCAACCGGTCTAGGGACTGTCTAAGCCCCCACCTATTCAAATCTGGCCCGCGATTCCAAATCCAGGCCTTGTTTTCAAGTCTCCCAGGTGGTTGGCACAATAATTTCTGCCTCTAATTGGCCAGAGGCTTCACAACTGGCTCTCAGGTAAAGGAAGGCTGGAAAAACAGCAGTACTCAGCCCTCGAGGACTGTGATTTGAATAGCCCTTTAAATAAAAGAATCTGGCAAATAAATTAATTGTAAATTATTAATGAATTATAATTCCCATTCTGATCATTAAAAGACTTTTAAGGGAACAGAGTTTATGTGCATATATATAGATCACACTTTATATTATGGTCGTCCATTATAAGGGCAATTTCCACCTTTCAGAAACAATGAAATTTCAGACCACCTTGTCAGCTCGACTCGTTTTATTAAAAACACTGTGGATATTTAAAGGGAAAGTAGCTTAAGGGATGGCAAAGACAGCGGGGAAATCTAAGCCGGGATTACAGGTACCCTCTGTGTGCGGACAGGCCTGTCGCCTCCTACGTTTGCGCAGAAAGATTTGGCCACGCCTCCCGTTTCCTCGCCAGTAACGCAAGCGCAATGATTTGCAGTTACGAACCTGAAGTTATTCTGTTCTCCGTTCAGACCCAAGAGGCCGGCAGTAGAACGCAGGTAATAGGGCAAGCAGCCGCAGTGACGTTCTGCTCTCCCTCTCCCCGCACGTCAGCCCCCGAGAAGCGCCCAGATGCGTACAAATACCCCAGTCATAAGAGCCTTGCGTCATCTCCTTAGAGAGCACTTAAGGCTACTAAACTACAACTCCCATGAGTCTTTGCCCCAGTGACTCTCCCCTAACTGCTACTAGGACAAACACAAATAGACACGGACCAGAGAGGAGAGTATGTCACAAAACGGCTGATTGGGGACATTCTGGGAAAAATAAGCAAACCTTGAGCTTGTATCTGTATAACAGCCCCCTGACTAAACTCACTATGTGGGGGGGGATTTACCAGCCCTCTATGCAAGACCCTTGTCAGTGTGTTGACCTTGATGTTCCACAAAGAGATGCTGTAAATAGCACGCGCATTGCCTGGAGTAGCCATGGAAACGGAAAGGCTACCGCAAGCACATTTCTGTCGGTGCCCCCCCGCCCCCGCCCCGCAAATGGGACAGAGGGATGAGGAGAAAACGTTAACTGTACGTTTTAGCAAAGCTGGGTACGTCGGTCATGCTAATTGTTCAAACAATGATCAGCTCACAGGAAATAAGCAAAATGGCAATAATTACTACTAAATAATTTACATGTTATATTAAATACAGTGAAACCCGCATATAGTGATCACGGTTATAGTGATCAAGTGTTATACGGATCAAAAAGCTTGGGACAGAATCATTCCTATACAAACACTGTTTAAATAATTTGCCTATAGTAATCGAGCAGTCTGTTTTTTTAAACACATCAACATATGGATAAAAATAAAACTATTCTAATCCTTTCTTTTTTTTACTTTACTTTATAAGCCGACTTACTTCTGGCTAGCTACCTGAGGCTGATGCTGCGTGCACAGAAAACATGATGAGAAAAGGAAAGCTATTTTCTCTCAATGACAAATATAGACTCATCGAAGCTTATGATAAACTGCCAAAAACAAGGCACTTAGATGCATCAGCAAAACTACAATAAGCTGTATCTTATGTACAATATTGTACCGTATTGAAGCGCCAAGCGGAGCAAGGAATCGTGGCAGGGAATGAAAACGCAGAGAGGCGGACGGACACGAAGCTGTTCCTTATGTTGTTCCTTAAAGGGACCCTATAGCAGACAACAATAACACAAAAACCATGAACGACAGGGAAACACGGGGAAGTTACACTGAGGACGGTAAGGCTCACACGCGACGGGCAACTCATTTTATGCACAGTACTGTACTGTATTGTAGTGTATTTGAATTATACATAGTTCAGTCATTTAATTTGTGCAGTATTGTAATTTGAAAAGTGTTTGAAATAGCTGATCCGGATTTTGAAATAGTCAATAAAATTCTGTAGATAGCGAAGCCGTCCGTTTTATTACCTTATATTCATGAATATACAAATGTCAATTAGATGTTAATCTGCCTGAGACATAGGAAAAGGAAAAAAATATAATGATCATCTGCTTATAGTGATGAATTTCACTCAGACAGACATGATCACTATAAGCAGGTTCCACTGTATTACATATATGAGTCAGGCTGAGGCACGAAACCCTCTTTAGCCACCGGGAGTTCATGGTCCAGTGGCCCCCATATTTGCGAGCCTGCAGGGGGCGCTGTGCCTCCCTGCCACCTTGCGGTTGGGGGGGGAGGATTTCTCCTAAACTCCAGCACTAGACTGACTCGAAATTGGGCAGCCGGAAAAGACATGGCCCTGAGTAGGAGGGACTTTGTTGTCACCCTTACCGAGCGATCACAAGGCCGTCTGTCACACGGCACCTGCCACACCTGCGTCAGCCGGGCGACCAATGAGGAAGCAGGTACTGCCCCAGGGGGAGCGAACAGCTGGACGCAGAACCGAGTCGACAGTCAACTTCTGTAATCACTAACGGCAACGCCAGGCAGAGTAAAACCATCCTAAAAATGGCACCTTTCTGCAGCACATGCTAACCTACAAGCCCCCCCAGCAGCAAACC
This sequence comes from Mormyrus lacerda, assembly GCA_015163995.2. NCBI lineage: Eukaryota > Metazoa > Chordata > Actinopteri > Osteoglossiformes > Mormyridae > Mormyrus > Mormyrus lacerda. Next base: position 4,337 of record JAABNX020002344.1, on the reverse strand, counting down.
CGAACTGCCTTTGAGCAAAATGTCATATACCCTACAGTGTGATGCCTAGCAAGGCGGGCAAATGCATCACAAAGAGCATCGCATGAGATGGTTAAGATGCTGCTCGGAAATCCGCTGAGTCAATGAATCAGCAGAATTTCAGTAGGAGGCTGGTACTTGGGGATGGGGGGGGTTTTTTGGGCACAGTTTAAAACTGACCTCCAATCAACCAGCTCAGGGTCACAGGCTGAGTCCGGGCGACAGAAAGAGCCAGTGATTCATATGATGTTTGTGTGAACTGTGGCTCCATTACTAACGCTAATGATGACACTAAGGGACAGAGACAGCAGCACTCAAGGGGGCCGTGAGACCCCCAACCCTTTACCTCCCTCTCAGGACCCCACTGGCAGGACTGCAGGGTTCTTCCCCCCCACCCCCCACCGCAGCTCCTACTCCTCTTTCGCTCTGCTCCTGTCCACATCTCCTTCCGGACATTAAACGCCGTGGATTCACCTCAGGCGGGGCGTGCATCTAATCATCGATCCCGCGCCATTGACAGCACCCCCGGTGCAGCCGATCACAGCACTAGCGATTTCATGCTTGTCGGGCTGAGGTGGGGGGCCAGATGTATTAATGAGAGCCGCTGGCACATCAGCAAGCCTGACCTCTCACGAGGCGAGCTGAGGGGGGGCAGCGAGTTCGGCCTCAAACTGGGACGCGGCGCGGTGCTGGCAACTCCGGGGAGTTTGTGACAAAACCGGGTGCATTGACATTTTTAATGACAATAAAGAAAGTATTGAAGCACCGCAAGACCCAATTACCTCAAGAGAGCAATTACCAAGTTCAATTACTAATTACTAAAAATACAGTTACTAAAATACCAATTCTCAGCTGTTCGATTACTAGTTATTAAAATACTGATTATGATCTCCTATATTACTAATTACAAAAATACTAATTATCAACTCCTCCTTTACTAATTAATAACATACTAAGTATGTACTGCTCAATTACTAATTACAAAAATGTTACTCATCAAATCTTCAATTACTAATTACAAAAATGTTAATCATCAAATGCTCAATTACTAATTACAAAATTCTTAATCATCAAATGCTCAATTACTAATTACAAGATGGTTAATCATCAATTGCTTAATTACAAAACTGCTAATTATCCATTAGCTGCTGGTGAGGCGGTGGTGCAGGGGGGGGGCCTGCTTACCTTAAGCGAGTCGAAGCAGGCGATGACGCGCCCGTTGTCCACGTGGCAGCTGCGGGAGGGGTGGGCGAACTTGCACTCGGTGTCGGAGCGGCAGCATGTACCCCGCTGGAACTCCCGGCAGACCTCCAGGGTCAGCCACTTAGTATCGCGGCCCATGGCCACATTGACGGCCATAGCAGGCACCCAGGACGCTCCGGGGTCGACCGCGGCCCAAGGTCCGAGATGGAAAGTGGATCGCCCACTCGCTGAGCCCAGGCACGGGCCGGCCCGTCGGCTCCGGTCTGCCAAGCAGCTCCTAGCTGCGGCCGAGAGGTGGTTAAAGACGATCCTCCAGAGACCGGCACCCCCCTGACGAAACAGCCCGTCCCAGCGAGGTCAGCTGATGAGCAGCACGCAGGATGTGGGGATGGGAGGTGGAGTCACTCGGCCATTTTGAGGGGGTCAAACGGGGACGCGGCTACCCTACAGAGGAAGTGACAACACACAGTCAGGCAGTGGTGTGTCACTAGGACACTCCCCTTGCCCCCCACCTTTAATACTGCTGAGATAGTCAAGCCCCCCTCCTCCAGGCAAAACTCACCGCTGTGAGTGTCCGGGGGGACAGAGACACAGAGTCTCCTGCTCACGCTGCCCCGCCTTTTCCTCTCCCAGCAAAGGCCCGTCTCGTCCTTCGAGTCCCGTCCTCCTCTTCGTTTACTTCTGATCCGGTTTCCTCTTCTGCAGCAGATTCTGCTGTGGGAGAGACACCGAAAACACTCTAAGACGGAGGAAACGACTAAAAATAAAGGGGGGGGGGGGAAAGACCTTGAAGAAAAACGATTCAGTCACTCGCAAGGAAACCTGCAAGTTCACAGAGAAACGAGGGCAGATGTCGAGACGGGAACTATAAACGGCTACAATAGAAATCCAACAAGCGGAAAGTATGATCTGGAAAGGAAAGAGCAAAAAGAGCGAGAGGGAGGGAGAGAGAGAGGGAGAGAGAGAGAGGAGCAATGATAGAAACACAGAGAAAGTAGGAAATCAGCAGAACAGGGGAAGAGACAGACAGCGTCTCGCAGGCGGGGGCCGGACCTGGCTCTGCTACTCCGGGGAGGGACGTGCCGGGCTCTCGGCAGAGACACCCCAGCAGGGGGCGCTGGATGATTGCGGCTCGCTGATGTCTGTGGCCATCATAACGACATCAAGGAATAATAAGGTGAGGAAGAGGGGGCACCGCTGCACATGCTGCAGCCGCTCTATATGGCGCACGGCACGAGCCAATCCAGGTGCATCTTACAAGCAGGTTGGCTAAAGCGATGGCCAATCAGAAGGCGTGTTACATCACAGGCTCTCTCCCTCACCGCCCAGCTCTCTCCCCCTTCCTCCGGCTGGCTCTCATTGTTATTCCCGCCGCACGGGAGGAAATAAAAGGGAGTGGAGTGAGCATCGTGTCCCCCCCCCCCCCCTTCCTGGTGCGTCAGTGAGCCGTATGCAGGCCACACGTCACCAAAGAGGGACGACCATGACACGCGGCGGGTAGCGAGGGTGGGAGGGGCGAGCGGACAGCAGCCAGGGAGGGGAGGAGCGCGAGCGAGTGGAGACGCGGCTGCGGAGGGAAGGCGGGGCAGACAGGCGGAATGGCGGCGAATGATAGGGAGTTCCAGGCCAAGGAATGGACTGATGAGAGAGAGAGAGAGAGAGAGAGAGAGAGAGCAGAAACTATGGAGAGAGAAGAAAGAAAAGGAGAAAGGAGAATGAGAGAGACAAAAAAGGGCAGGGATACCAGCTTGCTGTAATGTCAAAAAGGCAAAAGTACAAACCCAGGTAGAGCAGACTTGTCAGAGGAGTGACAGCTGTGGGGGTTAAATGTCACCATCACACACCATAGGTGACATATGGGGGGGGGGGGGCACATTCTGCATAGGACCTCAGCAGCCTGCCTACCAACCCAGAGGGTTTCCTTGGGGGGGGCACCAGCACCCAAAGGCCCCGCCTCTCCTACCTCACGCTACGCCTCATTGGATACAGGGTGCATTGCCCTCATCACGGGCCTGGCGCAGCTCATTGGGCGTTGCATCACATGGGGTGGAGCCAACACGGCGCAGCTCATTGGGCGTTACATCACAAGGGGCGGAGCCAACACGTCCTACCAGAGTGTAAGTCCAGGCCAGGGATTTTAAAAAATGACATTAACATAATAAAAGATCGATGCATATAAAAACTAAAATAAATGCAAAGGCAAAAAACAAAAATCCAGGTATCGCATTTGCCCTGATGGACATTAGCAGGGTGAGTAAACATCCAGGGACACAGGCCAAACTCTCGAGAGACACAGACACTGCGGGGTCAGAGCCACGTCCATGGGACTGGGGGGCACCACCCGGACTCATGCCCTCTATCACAGAACCCTAACAATGCCCGGGTACGAGGTGGCACCTTTCACCCAACTGCGTTCCGGATTTTTGGCTCCTTCCCTCGTTTTATCTTGCCTCCCTACATGCCTGTTCACGCCCCCCCCCTTCCTTATTACATAAATAACAAGAACTGAAGCATTTAAGGTAGACCTGCAGGATGGGTGTCCCGCCTTGAATTCAAAGCCTACCTTAAACCCGTGTGGCTGACACCCAGCAAGAGGAAACATAGACCTCTGTAAAAATTTCTCCCCGAGCATGAAATCCACTTGGCTCACTAACAGCTCAATATCACCTCTCTTTAACAGGATTTCTTTTTCACAACAATCACATTATTTCAAATTCTAAACAGGCAAGTATTACAGAGATCACCCAAATTCCAGCGCTATGAAAACAGAAACTTGCGTTTTTTCCTCCCGGAAAAATACCACGTTATCTTCTCCGCAGCTCACTAGTGTGCTGTGGCCAGGTCCTCAGTCAGCATTTCCATCTCTAATTCTGACCTTAATCAGAGGCTGAGCCGCCTCCGCTGTGAGGCACGCGCAGCACCATTGACGGACGGGGTGCAGAGGGCCCCCGGGACGGAGCCAGCCAGCCTACAGCCCTCAGGGCCAGAGTCAAAGTCAGTCAGAGCCTCAGGCCCAAAGTCAGTCAGAGTCAGAGTGATGGTGCGGGTGTCACTCGTCTCTGCAGCAGCACCCCGTCCCGAGGGCACTCCTAGCTTCACGGGACGGGGGGGGGGGG
>JAABNX020002305.1:3342-24733 GCA_015163995.2 Mormyrus lacerda | reverse complement strand
AAGTAAAGACCACAATGAAGTAAAGACTTGCCTGCATACACGATATACAAAAAGCAGAATCTCTCCCTAACCTGTGTGTCGACCAAAACTGTCCCTGCTGCTGCTCTCTTCCATCCAGCTCTGACGATACGGTTTGCAAGGGGCAGGATCCAACCGTGTCATGGCGTGATTTGCTGGTGAACACGGAGAGGATGATCAGCCTTCCCTGCATGTCTGATCCTAGGAGAACCAAGGTGCTAACCTGGAGGGTTTGTGGAATGGAAGTGTGAGAAGAGGCCAGACAGATGGGATGTAGGGAGAATAAGACAGAGAAGCAGAGCTGGTGAAGTGGATGGTGATCCACTGGTATATGTCGAGGAGCACGGAAACTGGACAGTAATGGAGGCAGCAGGAGAAGGTAGTCAGACGTGAGAGAGTGCCTGGGATTTCATGCAATGTGTTTTGTACGCTCTTCTGGAAGCGGCTTGGTGGATTTAGGCTGCATGAAGGGGCAGGCAGCATCTCCCAACACAACCTTAAGTCTACGTCCAGCTCTTGTAGAAGCATTGCATGTACAGAGACACAAAAGCCACAGTGGAAGAGACCATTCCAGGCTCTTCGCAGGGCAAACGCACATGCTTATAATGACCTTACCTTGCCTTGATGATGATGTCACTGGTGCAAAGCATACAGTAAGATATTAGAATATTTGGAAGGTCCAGCCGCTGCCTACTGACATCATGGCTGCTCAAAACTCCCCTAAAAGACATAATACTGACCCATCTGAGCAAGAATAAAGTCCACGACCAAATTAGCCAAAAGCACCGTCTAGCGATGACCATTCAGGGCAGACTTGCTATCATTTGTTCATTAATGTCATTAATGCTGTTAAAAAAACCACTAAGCGTGACAATGATGATTTTTTTTTTGCGCAGAAAAAAGCTAGTAAATGTAATCCTCCAAAAAGAAAGGACAAAAAAACTCTTCCCGGAGTATGGAATTGGAAAAATACAGCACCCACACCAATGTACAGTGAGAAGCACAGTCAAACCTAAAACACATACAGACACACTATCCCTTTAACTTGTTTGAAGGCCCCATATAGCCGTATAGACCTACCCAGAAGCGATCTGTGCAGTGGTGACTGTGGGTCAGCGCAGTGAAATGCCGCTCGCTCTGCTCAGAGCCTCTCGGCCTCAGTGTCTGTCCACACCTTCTGTCACTCGCTCGGCCGGGCGATCGGGATTACAGCCCTGTAACTCAAGCCAGGCCGTGGCGCCAGTCATGATTATTTTAACACTCCTGCACTTTTATGTTAAGTAACGACCCTTTCACCCCTGCCCCTTCCTTCATCGTGCTTTTATTTTTCCATTTTCACACGCAATTGCAACACACAATGCACTTTTCATCTCTATTAAATGCTGTGCATTTAGCCATTTAATTGTCTGGAATAAAAACGTATATAGTGGACACCTACAAGTTATTACAAGTTATCGATTCAGTGTGTTCGGCAATGTCTGTCAAATTTAATAAGTTATACATAATATAAACACCCGTTTTAATGTATGAGAGTGCATGTAGAATATCGCAACGTATTCCCAGCTGAGTGAGCAAGATAATGAATTGATTTCATTCTGGTTCCAGCCAGGGTGAAGTACATTAGACATGTGTACATTTTGTTACTGGATATTCTCAAAGGCCTGTAAAGGATCTTTCCATTAATTAGTAATTCAAGCCGTATTCCTGCCCCCGTACCTTGTGTCTGCTCCTCCTTCCACCTGTGTGGAACATATCCCCGTGGCGTAAAACAATAACATATTTTGCATGGATACACCTTTTGTGAGTCCCTATAAACGAACATCTATACTTTATAAACACACTATAAACACACTTGCTGGATTCACCTCTTGAGGGTCTAACCCCTCTCATCTGGTAACACTTCACAGCCTTGCTGCTAACGTTACCCATATCAATTTCAGGCTGCCTCTGTAGTATCTTTTTAATTTCTTTGATGGCCTTTCATGGGACAGGCACCTCTCAGTCATGTTTACACACAGCTCGCCTCCATGTACACTACCAGTCAAAAGTTTTTGCACAAAAACTTTTTTCAAAAGTTTTTTATTCTTGCTAAGCATTGGAAAGTTGAGTGAACAACTATAAATGAAAATATGTCAAATAAAACAAGTTTCCTTTATAACATGGAAAGAGTATGTAACAGTGCATGTCTGACATCCTGTTAACTGGTTGTGTGATGATGGCAGAGTCAAATTCTAGGCTGACCCTTAACTTTAAATGCCTTAATTATCTGTTTCATCCCATGAAATGAAGCAGTATTTAATGTCCTTTGCAGAAAGGATGCCTCGAATTTTCTCTGCTGTTATAACTGCGAGAGAAGGTTACTTTGATGAATGAAAGATGTGACATTTTCCTGTTAAAAAAAGTACTGAAGTGGTGAACATACTGTAAATTTATTTGTTAGCAAAAAAATATTGAGTGTATTTTAGGCAAATTATATATGAGTAACATGCAGATGTAGATAGTCTCAGTGTATGCACTGACTAGCAGTGTACCTGCAGCATCCAGTCACGTGCCAAGGTGCTGTAATGTCTTGTATTTGCTTCAATGGTTTTGTGCAGCGACGAAGGACGTGCATCAGTCAGTAACAGGTGAATATACACCCTTTGACAACTTCATTTATTTCTGCCAAGTTAAACCAGGCTGTGATTATGTCATTGGTTATAACATGCTATTGCATCATAAAATGACTGCAAGTAGTGTGTCAGTCTAATTGAGTCAAAAGGCAAATACCTCAGTATATCTTACACTTTAGGAATAATTTTAAAATAGTGTAACAAATGTATTTCGACAATACTTCACAGCAGCCTCTCCATACCCTTAGGAATGTGTAGTTATGATGGATGTAAAAGAAGCAGCATTTGACCAAAGACCTACACACCTCATCTCATTCCAGTCACACTTCCAGTGCACTTGGGGAGTGTTACATCCGTGGTTTATGTGTCACTGTGCAATATGACCGGGTGAGTCCAGGACAAGATACCCATCACACCAGCAGGGACAAATTCATTTCGCATCTCGTTTTGGTAAAATCTCATCCTTCTATTAGCAACTCTGCCAATATGTCACCAATAAGAAGTCAAGTTGTTAGCTGATAGACGAATTAAATATTAGGCAAAAACTTACTTTTGTTTTAGTGAAAATCAGGGTTGGACGGGCCATCTGGCATACCAAGCGTTCTCCTGGTATGGAGGACGCTAAAGTACAGGGGTGATGCACCTGCCCTATGGAAAATTTTGAGACACCAGTTAGCCTAGCTGTATGTCTTTGGAGCAGAGGTGGAAATTTCAGGTTCAGAAAGTAAAAATCCAGTCCAAGATTTAATTTCAACAAACCATTTGAACATAAAGAGTCACAAAGTATTCAGCTGCTTGGTTGAAGCAAAATCTTGGACTGGATTTTTAATTTCTGGGCCTGTAATTTCTACCTCTGCTTTGGAGAAAGCAGATGACTGAGCACTACCCAGTAGTGGTCTCACAAATGCAGGGTAATGGATTTGATTCTGACCTCCTGATCTGTGTGTGGAGAGCATGTTCTCACCAAGTTCTTGTGGGTGTGGCCCACATCACCTCAAATTTCTACAGGAGTGCGAGCGAGAGCTTGCTGACAGGCTGTATTACAGTTTGGTACGGGAGTTGCTCTGGCAGCGGCCGGAAGTCGCTACAGAGACTGGTGAAGGCAGCAGAGTACATCTCCTGCTATTCAAGACATTTATCTCCAGTGGTGCCTCAGTAAAACACACAGCATCATCAAGGACCACAGCCATCCAGCACGACAGCTGTTCTCCTGGTTACCGTCCGGCAGACGATACAGGAGCCTGTCTGCTCGGACTCCAAGACTAAAAAATAGTTTTTATCATCAAGCCATTCCACACCTCACCTACAACACTTGAACACACACCACACTTCACTGGATGCACACGCTAGCTGTCCTGTACAATACAGACTCAGGTACACGTTCCGCTTCATTTTTATTTTTATTGTTATAAAAAATAAAAATAAAAAACTCTTACTCTGTGCAATACCGTTGACAATTGTACTGCTGCTCACTCCTGGCACTTTATCTCTTGTGCAATAACGATGTCTCTCCCCCCCCCCCCACCAACTCAGTACACGATAGCGGTTACTTTCTTTTTTTTTTTTACTATATTGCTGAGAGACTTGTCTATTCTCGTCAATCACATTTCATTGTAATGTTGACCCTGTGCTAACTTGCATATGACAAATAAACCGAAATTGACACTGTATTTTTACTGACAAGTCCTTATGCAGTTCAGGTGGACTGACATCTCGGCATATGGCTTCTGGGATAAGTTCTGTTCTCAAGAAAACATATTAGAAAGGAAATTTACAATTGTAGTTTGAATTTGTCAATTCATGAACATGTTCTGCCCGCCTCGCTCAGGTTTGATATGGATGTTCTGCTTTCCTCCTGTTGTCCAAAGACAAGCAGATGGAAGAAACGCGATGGACTGATTGATATTGGAGGATGGATGGATGGAGGGATATATCCTTACATATAAGCTACTTATTGGTGCTTCATTAAGCATTAGCGTACAGTAAAAAGCAGTCTTTCCCAACCCGGTGTTCAGGGACCCGCAGAGAATCCACACTTTTGCTCCTTACCAGCTCCCAGACAATCAAAAACACCAAGTACATATACAGTATATTGGGAGCTGGGAGGGAATAAAAATGTGGGTTGTCTGAGGGTTCCTGCGTACGAGGCTTGGAAACACTGGCATAAAGCTCCTAGAGTATGAACCATAATCAGATAGCACAGAAAATATGGCCTCTCTTCTGGTAACTAGAGTATAATTGCTGCTTTCTTGGTTACCTGATACATGGGCACAAATAATAGAAAATAACAGGGAAATCCAGATGGGAACTGAAATCAGCCTCTCGATGACAATAGCTTTGTCCTTTCCCTTCTCTCACGTTTTCTCCGTTTTGTGAAACATCCCTAAATGTCAGTTTAATTCTCAGGGCTCTCAGTGTGTCAGCTTTTTAGGCCACTCAGCGAACATGGCCTGGTCAATCGGAAACGTCACATGACACACTGATGATTTCTGTTTCCGGAAGAAGGCAGTTTCAGAGCTGCCGTGTTGGAACCATGCCGGATATGACTGAGACTGGCACCGTGCCACATATGACTGAGACTGGCATTGTGCCGCATATGACTGAGACTGCTCCCCCTTGAAAATTCTCAAGCTGTTTCTCTTCTTTTGTGGAATCTGCTTTTACAGGATCTGTGCGATAGGCTCCTCTTCACTGCCATTAGATTTGTTTCACTAAAGCCAGAATCAGAGATTGTGAGAAAAAAGGGTAACTGTCACCCAGTTTTTCCTTTTTTTATTTAAAAACAATTTAAATAATATCAGAAAAAAAGACAAACACAAAACAATTACATACAGACATGGAAACTGAAAACACAGCCCTGTGATTCTATAGCCCTGTGATTACATAGCCCTATGATTTTCCACCCTGCCCCTAGTGGCTACAGAGACTGGCTGTTTTTTCAGTGTATCTGTGCACTGAAGCATATGTTGCAATTATTATGCCAATAGATGAGATATTATTGCTTATACCTTGTATATACAAAAGAGCTGCAAACCCTGCACAGGCCAGCGACCACTAGAGGCAGGCTTAAGAAGCACAACTGCACTGTGGCAGTTCTGCCTGTAGGTGTCAGTGCTCTGCCACAAAAACTGTATTGACACAAAGCCAAAATAATATTGGCTCCAATAGACTGCGGATTGGCAGGTGGGTGGCCCATTAGCATTACACTCTATTTACAAAAGTACAGCGTGTGTCTTTAACAATCACAGAAAAGCTAACGGTTTGTCTCTTTTCAAAACCAAAATATATTGGATAATAAAAAAGTACTTTTATGCTTTGTATCAAATCCAAGTGCTTAATTCTAATTTCCAGTTCAGCTATTCATTTCAAGAAATAAAACAAAGCAGACCATCTGCAAAATGACTGCAAAAACAAACTGCAAAACGTCCTATGACACTGTGCTATAACAATACAGCCTTGTACATATGCTTTAATGATACAAAAAGTAAGATTCCACATAATTTTACAGAACATCCTTCTAATTTGATTGAAACACTGTTGGGCCTCAAACGATCATTTAATTGACGGGGGTCTAAGTTCAGCACCAAAATGGAGACATTCAAGTGCATTTGGTTTGGTCAGCAGACCCGTAATTCGTAGAAGGTTACAGAACGTTGTCTAGGCGGACCTGTCCTGATGTGATCCATTCTCTTTCCCTGTAATACTTTCCCGCATTTTCACTTCCTCGGGCAGAGACATTAGACTGCTTCTCCACACAGAATTACACTTTGAATTATAGACATGTACAATCACATATAATTAAACTTACCAACCGGATAAATCTGCCTTCAGTATCCATGGTGTTATGCCACGTCTATGTGTTAATGCAATAACTTAGACAGCTTAGTGCAGTAATTTCAAGCTGAATCTTTTGACCCGGAGTTCAATTTTGTTGAGCTGTATTTCTGTGGGTGCAGAGACCAGAATGGGCAAACTGCTTTGTCACACTTGGCGAATTGTCACTTGAGATTGTGAGCAGGAATTTGAGCTGTGTTAGGGTTTCCGGAAAAGCCTGTGCACCTCAGAGCCTCCCAGAGACCACTGGGGGCGGAAATCTTCTGATCTCCCAATGATTTTTATTCATTCCCCCGTGCTCCCCGTCCCCTTTACCACCACCATTACCCGTCCTTTGGGTCTTCACAAGCCTATGTGCACAGTGAGTTTGATGGTGTCGTGGGTGCGACACTTCCTGCAGTATCATGGACGAGGAAGTTCTTCTGAAGCAGCAGTCAGGAGGCGGCCATGGCGGTGCCCCCCCCCAGCCGCAGCAGCACCCGCTGGCAGTCGCGCAGAGAGCGCCGGTCCCCCGTACGCTCCAGTGTGCGCTTGGCCTCCGCCAGAAGCCGCGCTCCCTGCCCTGGGGGGGGCAGCAGCGGCACAGGTAGGTGGCTGCAGGCCAGTAGGATGGCACGGGCCCTCTCCTGCTCACCCAGGGCCCCCTCTGTGGGGAGTTAAAGACACAGGAGTAAGGGGGCGGAGGTATAGCTGCAAACCAATCAAAGGGAGGCACGAACAGCGAGCGGCAAGCGTCCATATGAGCCGAGAATACAGTTCAACGAAACTCAGCTTACACACATGGGCAGTGTGTGCTGAAAGACACGGGATCGTATGTGTGTGTGTGTGCGTGTGGATTAGGTTTATATTAAATTGTGCGGACTAAATGTCCCCACAAAGATCTGTGAATGCAGCCAAAAAAACAAAAAATGCGAAAAGTCTTGCATTTTCTTTGTTTATTTATGGATAAGGTTAGGGCTGGGTGGGGGTTAATGTCATCATTGCTGGGATTATAGTTTCCCCATAGAAATGAATTTTGATTACACCTGTGTGTGTGTCTGTGTGTGTGTGTTAGTGACCAACCAGCATCAGTATTTTAATTATGCCAGTCTTTCATGGAAAGCAGTTGTCAATGCATACCAGGGCTCTTCAAATCATTCCCTTTATTCCAAATCTAGGCCGTGTTTTCAGTTCTCCCAGGCAGTTAATTCAATAATTACTGGTTCTGATTGGCCGGAGGCTTCACGCCTGGCTCACAGGTAAAGGAAAGCTGGAAAATCAGCAGGGCTCGGCCCTTAAGGACCGTGATTTGAACAGCCCTGATGTATAACATTAACCTCAGTAGCCTGTTAGTAGTGTAGTAGTAGTTTTTGATAATTTACTATTTCTCCTGCTCTTTTACTAGTTGTTTTCATGACACGGTGTATTGAAGATTTGGGTGATGCAAGTTAAGCAAATCATGCCCTGTGTATGATTTTAACCACTCATGGGCCCATGAGACATGGACCCACGTCCGAGTTTCCGGTTGGTGACCTGCACCGCAGCTGCGGGAGGGAGTCGGCCGCCTCAGGGTGTGGTCCAGCAGCCGGTGAGTGCGCATGGGACTGGCCCCCGCCATCAGGCGCACTGTCGTCTCGTGCAGAAACAGCTGCGCAGGGGAAGGATCAATGCTACCGTTGGCGCTCTCATTGATCCAATGACTAATTAACAGCAAGCTGCCCTGAGCAAGATTTCAATCTTTATTAAAAAAGCTCATCTAAGCATTGGTACTCATATAATTTGCCAGCTTTACTATTATAACTAATATAAGGTGTATTTTTCTTCGCATGACATCGTGCTGGATAGGAACATAGCTGACGTGCTCAGTGCCTGCCGGCTGGCGGTACCTTGCCCTGTGCCTGTCTGCAGCACTGGCCCAGTTGGCGCATTAAGCTGAGGTCCCTCTGGAAGCCAGCTAGCTGGTAGGAGGAAAAACGGCCTGGATCGCCACCGGGAACACAGCCACGCTGCCACATCATGGTCCTCAGGGTGAGCAGGAAGTCACACACCAGGAGCTCTACCCCCTTGCAAAGAAACAAAGCGGCCTTTGTGACAGGAACTAGAAGGAGTATGACGAAAGGCCATACACTGTGCTTTGGGTCAGCCGGGGCAGCAGGGGGAGCTCTGCAGTTCAGGATGACATTTGAGAGGTCTCTGTATTGCACTGCAGATACATTGCATTGGGCTGCAAGGATCATGCAATGCAACCACAATGCACCACAGCCACCCCCACTGCCAACACCACATACACGCACTTCCCCCTTCAGCAAGCACTTTCAACATTTAAATAAATGTGTAAGTGCACATAATCTGTAACTGCCCCCTGTCAACATGGCACCTGGAAAGTCCAAAATTCACCCCTGTACCCAAAGATGCACCTTAGAGAGGGAATGTCCCAGTTATCATGTGACCAGGGTGCTTCTGCTGCAAGGCATGATGGGTACCTTACTAAGCCTGTCGCCAGTCTGAACCAGAGCCACTCTGCCGGCCCAGAGATGCCCACCGGCCTGATCACAGAGGGACAGGCACACCAGCGCCCCCTGGCCCCTCGGCATGGTCAGGCTCAGACGTGCAGCCTTGCACATCTGCAGCACGGCTTTGGGTAAAGGATGGCTGCAACGGGCAAGAGCAAGATCACATGGTGCTCAAGGAAATCGCCAAGGCAACGACAGGTCCGGGCAGCAGCCGAAACCCACCTGAGCTCGTGCAGGACTCTGGGCATGCGCTCGGCACTTGCTAGGGACGTGCCCGCGGCCACGTCGTCACCCTGCAGCCAATGGGAAGCCGCCTTTAGGACAGCCACCCACCACCTGCACACGGGGTCTCCAGCTGAATTAAGCAGGGAAACAAGTAGATCTATATAAACTATGTAGTCAGGTGAACCAAAGCATGATTTAATGGTTTGTACAAAATATATACTACAGTCAAAATCAGCCTCTCAACTTTTTTACACAAGGAGATTTTCTACACTTGCATATTGCTCACTTTTTACAGTTACATTTACTAAAAGTACACCCAATATTCTTTGCTAACAAATAAATTTACAGTATGTTCACCATCTTAGTACTTTTATTAGCAAAAGTTATAATACCAGTGCAAATTTGAGGCATTCTTTCTGCAAGGAACATTAAATACTGATCTGATTCATGGGATGAAACAGATAATTAATGCATTTAAAGTTAAAGGACAGCCTAGAATTTGACTCTGCCATCATCACACAACCAGTTAACAGGATGTCAGACATGCACTGTTACATACTCTTTCCATGTTATAAAGGAAACTGGTTTTATTTGTTTTATATTTTCATTTAAAGTTGTTCACTCAACTTTCCAATGATAAACAAGAATTTAAACAATCTGCAGTTTATGAAATAAAGGCAAGAGAGGTAAAAACCTGTGGTGTATAATTAAAAGTAAGTGCCGAATAAAAGGCAACACGGCCTTTTAAGATGTCAGTAAGAGAAGGACATTTCACTACAAAAACATGAACAATACATTTATTCTCATTAATAGTTTGCCCATTCTGGTCTGCACAGAAATACAGCTCAACAAAACTGAATTCCGGCTCAAAAGATTCAGTTTAAAATTACTGCACTAAGCTGTCTAAGTTGAACTTGTGTACCTGTGGGTGAGAAGGAGACAGCTGGAGAGGGTGTGCGTGTCTCCTCCGTGCAGCTGTCCAGCAGCTGAAGATGCTCCAAGGCATTGAAGATCTCCCTTAAAAACAGACAGTCACGGTGGGATGGCTGAATGCGGGAAATGTGGCAACAGGGAGTCTAAATGTGCCACGTTACCCGCTGTCATTCTCCTGCATGGCCATTGGGGGGCAGGGCTGGATGAGCACCCACACAGCCCGTTCCAGAAGCTCCTGACAGAAACACCGGTGCAGCTGGGAGATGGAGTCCGCTGGAGGTGATGAATGGGAGACGCACTAAGTGTTAGTGTAGCTCTAGCCACAGGGCTGATGGGTATCGGTCAGAAACAATTCAGATATGGAACTTTTTTCACTTCAGGCAAAAGTCTTGCGTAAAAATGAGTAAATGTGTTGCATCATGATGTGTGTGGGTTCTCCTAAGAAGCTAAATAGTTCACAAGAACTCGAACCAGCTATTACTATAAAGAAATCGAACAGCAAATTCCCAAAACTCACTCACGCTATTTTTTGTTGTGTTTGAGATGAGACCGCCGATGACCTCATCATATGTCACAGTATTGGGAACCAAAACTCGCTCAGTCCTCATGTAATCTAGCAAACAACTAGCATCAAATTTCCAGAATTGACTAAATCCACAGAAATAGTTAGTTAATCCACGTATCTCCTGGAGTTTTGGAAATTTGTTCTACAATGAGCTTTGTTATCTTTACCAGTTAATTACTATGGAGCCATTGCTGTTATGCTGGTGAGCTGAGATTCCAGCCAGGCCTTCAAGAGAGTCATCCTCAGACTATAATCACCTGGGTCTCTCTGAGAGGTATACATGTCTTCCAAACTGCTGGACCTGACAGACCAATCGCAGCTCAGGAAGAACTGTCTTCCCAACGGTGTGACGAGCCAGCGCAGTCCCTCGGGGGGCCTGGAGTCTGACTGACAGGCTGTGTTCTGCGCGCGGCTCAGCATATAAGCCTAAAACCCGGAGGGAGAATATCAAACGGACAGAACAATGAAATCGACTCTAAATATACCTCCCCTTTAATGTGAACAAGCTGGTTCAGAACATTGTTATTTTAAGGTTTCCAGTAACATATTTAAGATATTTCACTTGACTGGTTCATATTTTTCTGTGAGGGATGGACGGATGGATTAGGGTTATTTTAGGGTTAAATCATGATGATACTTGAGAGCTAAAGTAAATATAAAGTACAAAACACAGCACCGTGATTCATTGTCTCTATATTTAACTGATCCTTTAATCCACTGTATCACTATTGTAGGTACAATGAGAGCCTCACGTAGGACAGCCAGGTCTTAGACATTAACGTCAGTGCTACTGTCATGCCAATGGGTTTAACGTATAAGGAGAGAAGAAGAGCAAGGAAATGATGAAACAGGAAGGGGGCTCACAGGTAGAAAGGAGCAGCGGCGCCCCAGTGTGGCCTTGAGCGCGATGGCCGCGTTGACGTAGATTTCTGCCTGTTGGGCTGGAGACACCTTCCCCTGGGCACCTTCACTCAGATTCACAGCGTTGAGGGACAGGCAGAGTCCCCACAGGGCACCGTGCTGGGGCAGCATGCCTGCCCGGAGGGGGAAGGAGGTAGAGAGAGACAGAGATCACCTGGGGGCTGGGGGTGGGGGAATTTCCCTACAGAAAGAGGGAGAGAGAAACTCACAGAAGGAGAGCACATGTTTATGTGTCCGATTCACTACTCTTAAGGGATATTGAGAAGCCATCTTACCCATGATTATATGCAACAGAGTTCGTAGGTTCAAGCCTAAAAGGGGGAATTTCTTTTGTACAGGACTGCCAACCGTGTGAGATTTTTTATTGGTTTGTTTTTGTTTTATTTTTATTTATTTCTATTGTTTTATTACCTTATGTAAATAAAATAGTTTGTATGGTCTGCAAACTACCCCAGGGCTTTTTATGTAGCTAATGTTAGGTTTATAATGGAATAATACATATTTGCCACAAGATTTCTTGCGTGGGAGTCAGAAAGTATGAGTGTCACACCAGATGCATGAGAGCTGACAACCCTGCACATGTGTATCGCACCTCGAGCTGAAAAGTGGTTAAAAGTCTAAATAAATAAGATATATAAGTCATTTCAAAACTCTCAATCGCAACAAACTGGATGATTCAAATGAACATACCTGTGAGCTGAAGCTGGCTGAGACTGTGATACACCAGAGCTGCATCCCTGAAGCTGGTCTGAGACTCCTCCCACTCACGGCCCCCTCCAATCCAGTGAACCAGCTGACGCAAGGGGACCGGCCAGAACAGGCAGTAGCGAATCACATTCCAGCACAGTGAACAGGTCAGGTCAAGATGGTTGGTGGGAAGGGTCCTGGACAGGAGAGACAGGCAGGTCTGTAAGCTGGCTTCTGCAGCGGAGAAGTTGCCCTGGGAGAGGATAGAGACAAAGCCACATTACTCTGAGTTTACTACATGTGTTACACAATTAAATCCTTCATGTTTACAGAGATGCATCATATTACAAAGATCCAAAGATCTCCATTGGTCTTAATTAAAAATATTTATGAATTATATGGATGAATGAAATAATAAACCATTTCACTTCTGAAACAAGATGGCTTCCTTTTAGAGAAGTTGAACCTGCGGCACGTTGGCCAAAAACTCCTTAACTATTGCTCCCCCTGCTGCCCTACATACTAAAATGCAGGGAAAGAAAATAAGGCAAATGTGGAAACGTGCACCTACCCTGTACAAGTGCAGGTCGGCCTGTTTGCGGTGCCTCCAGAAGCAGAAGGATTCGGGCGAGTGCAGGGGGGTGACCGGCTCCCAGAGGTACAGCACCCTGACGCAGCCCCAGACGGCGCCCACGCCACTCAGCAGCCACATGCACACCCAGGGCAGGAGTCTCCAGAGCCAGCCGGCTGCGAGGGACAGGCAGAGAGAGCCATGGAGATGCTGCCACAAAGCTTTCAAAACTACACAGTGCAGAAAAGCAATTTCCCTTCAACGCAGTAACAGGCGCAGACAGAAGAGGAGATGTGAGAACACTGAGCTGGAAGTGGCTTCTATATGGCCCTACGATGCTGGACTCGGTGAGCAGTATATGGGTGGGTGGGTGGATGGACGAGTGAATGGATGAACTGACGGAAGTTTGCTTGTTCTACAAAGTAAGAGGAAAGTGTTTGAAGTCCTATTTTACTTATTTGGGTTCGATGGATTTACTGAGGCAGTTCATTGATACAACTCACACGCACTACGTCTGACAGCAGGAATTCCACTGCACAGTGAAAGAGGATCAAAGTGGACCCAATGTGTATTTTGGCCAAGAATATGAATGAAGATGAGTGATGCTTCTGTGCCCTCGAACGGCCAAAGCCCCCGCGGTGCTGCCTCCCATCTGCACCGTCTGACGGAGAGAGTGAGCACTTACGGAAGGTCTGGCTTTGATCAGGATGACTCAGCACCACCCGAGAGGATCCATGCCCATCTTCTAATGAGGGCCAGCTCGCCCCGCCCTGCTCCCCAAATCTGAGGAGCGAGGGGAGGGGATTGAGGGACAGGCAGAGGAAGGTGAGGCAGCAGAGGAGAAGGCGAGAGCGGTCCATCACTGCCAGCGAGGCCGGCGACTCCGGCTCACTTTTTACCTTGGGGGGCGAAACACAGGGTCATTCTGGTTACATTTTAGGTGTCGTGCATCAGAATCGGGGTGGGGGGGAGGGTGTCCCACAAAGGGGGTCGTGCGATGCTCACCAGCTCGCGCTCCGACAGAGGAGTCCCTGACTCCGAGTCAACGCAGTACGGGGACGACTGGCACGAGGAGTTCGAGTCCGAGTCAGAGAAAGGCGGGGACATCGTTACCCTTTCTGGCTGCATCAGCACATTCTCAACCCGGCGTATTGACTCTGGAGTAGAGAGGGGGAGAGTCACTACACAGCGCTGACATGGCCCAGAGCGAGGGGGCAGCGTCCTGGATACCCTGAGTAACATCATCATTAAACAGCTTTTTAAATTAGCAAAGTATTATCCTGCTAATAAGTCCCCAGGCTGTATTTAAGTGTTAAAAGCAGAAAAAAACTCACTGCTCTTCTGCTTGGCCATCTTGAGAGTCATATTTTCCTGGCGTAATTTACGGTTGACTTGCTGAAGGTACTTAATGTAATCGATGGACTTCCGCAAGACCCCCGACTTGTGCATCTAGACAGCGAGAGGAACGGGACTGTGTTATGGATAACAATATACAGTCATGGGTCATGCTGCACCCAACCTCAAGCTATGACCCCACCCCAGCTCTGTCTGCTTAGCGATGCCCAGCTCCTGCTCAATAAACTCCGCCCTCCTTGCATTCCTCCTCCTGCTCACCTTGGCGTCGTTCCCCATAACCAGGTCTCTCAGCTCGATGATCTTGTCGTTAATTGAGGACCGGTACCTCTTCTCAATGACGTTGTGCGTGGTCTTCCTCTCGCCCTCCACCACGACCCCTGACCCTAGGCTCACCCCCAGCCCAGATCCTTGGTCTTGCGTCACCATGGCAATGCTCCCACCCTGGCACATCACCGGTGACACCTGCTTGTCTCCGCCGCCCACCACTACCGGTAGAGTGGTAAAGATATTGCTGCTCATTAGGGTCTAAATGAACAGAAGGAATGACAGGAGAAAAAAAATAGTTAAATCCATCCAACTTCTGAAACTGCTTAGCCTATTCAGGGTAGCGGGGGGGTCCGCAGCCTGTCCCAGAAGCTATGGGCACAAGACAGTGAACAACCCAGGATGGGGCACCAACCCATAGAAGAGCCCATGCACACACCATTTACTCACACGTGCACATCTAAGGGCAATTTGGCAACTCCAATCACCCCAAGCATGTTTTTGACCGCGGCGAGAAACCGGAGTACCCAGAGGAAACCCGATGATGACACGGGGAGAACATGCAAACTCCACACATGCGGAACCCTAAACCCGGGTCCCAGAGGTGTGAGGTGACAATGTTATCGACTGCACCACTGTGCCACCTGACGCAATGGTTATATATAAATAGAAATTTAAGAAAACAAGTAGATTTAGAGCTGGTGAAAAGGATCAAGACTAGATAAGATGTATAATGAAAGACCCCCGCCATCCAGAGACCACGCCGCCAGTGTATTATCCAATCACCAACATTACTTATTAATCACTGTCATTTTAAACCTCGGCATCTTGTCCGATTCGTGTGTTTTTGCATCCATCCACTTCATATATCCACCTGTCCTATACAGAGAAGCTACAGACACAAGGCGGGGAATAACCCAGGATGGGGCGTCCCAGGACACACGCCCCATTCAGACATATATTGTATATTGTATGTATATTGTATGTATATTGTATGCATATTGTATGTAACTGTTCACTATCCTGTCATTTGTTGTTCTTCATTGTTATGTTGTTTAAGTCTGCAGGGAAGCAAATTATTTCTCATTGTACAAATGACAATAAAACTTCTGCATCCTTGAATGCTTGAAAAGGTCACTAAAGAGAAAATAGGAAAAAAAATGAATAAAGTGAATAGACTAAGTGATTAATCTGACAAGGCTGCAGCTACACAGAATGTAACGCACAGGTCTTACTAATGCAGGGTGGAGCAAGGTGTCGAAATCGGTAAGGGGGGGGTGGAACTACTGCGCTCTGCAAATCACAGACCGTTTGATTCGGTTGATTCTTACTGGATTTACTGGTTCCCGTGGCACTAAAAACCAGACAATGACTGACAGCTCATTTCAAAGCCTCATCTTCCTTCGCGTCTAAATCGCCACGTTAATTGACTCACCGGAACTTGCAGGGAGGCTGTCTGGATGGGGGCAGTCAGTGCAGTGATACCAGGTGGGTTATGCATGGTGGGCAAAACCTGTGTCGCGTCAGATTTCAGAGTTGTGAGAACAAGAGAGTCTGTCTTTATTATTTGGGGTTGGTGCACCAGAACCTGCAGGAAACACATCAAGGGAGTTTACAGAAACACTCCATCCTGCTTTATTGATTTATAGATTCTGGCATTTAGACTCAGGCATGTGGAATTTGCTATGAAACATTTTATAGAGCAACAAGACAATAGTAACATCAATATCAGCAATTTTGACACTCGAAACCAAAGCTGAGCCTCAGAGAAGATGGGTTCAGACTGACCGGGAGCTGCTGTATGTGTTGTGGCACCGCATGTACCACCGGCTGGATGGTAGGAGTGGCCGATGTCAGGACTCCCTGATGTTGGAATGCCATTGGCTGCACCTGTGGTGATGTAACGATGTTCTGCACCTGCGGCTGTAGAACTTCAGCGAAAACGAGTATGACAATTTTAAAAATAAGTTTAAGATGATACAATGATGACATACATAAATATATGCTTAACAAAAAATATACAGGACATTTCAACAAGTAGCAAAATAAACTACGATCTACTAGAAAAGCCTGGAAAAAAACCCTCATTGACTGTTTCGAGACGATGCAGTAAATTGTTAAATCAGAAATTCTAGAATTCAATAATTTGTTGGTGATATCCGACCCAAAATCTCCATAAACGATCATTTTAGTTGACATCTGATCGCTGAGGTGGTCATGAGACATGGGGTATGTCATTTATGCTCATCACACCGTGGTCATTCTTGAACTGAGGATGGGGCTATGACTGAAAATTTCCATGGGAACATTTCAAT
This sequence comes from Mormyrus lacerda, assembly GCA_015163995.2. Taxonomy (NCBI): domain Eukaryota; kingdom Metazoa; phylum Chordata; class Actinopteri; order Osteoglossiformes; family Mormyridae; genus Mormyrus; species Mormyrus lacerda. The sequence continues at coordinate 7,940 of JAABNX020002305.1, read as the reverse complement.
CGTCGGGAAAGAAGTGTTTCTCAGTGGCAGTGTTATGATGCTTTGGAATGGCTTTATATTCTTTGCCGTTCATCTTCTCCTCTAAGGGCATGAGTGGACCTAAGTATTGCTGAGAAAATGCATCTCGCCAAACGCTTCTCCATGGTAAACAAACACTTGAAAGTTGAGCAGTCTTAATTAAAGAAGCTCTTGCCTACAAGCTAAGGTGTGACCGAACAAATTACATCTCTCTCAGACCAAGATATCTTCTTCCATCCATACATCCGTCTTCCAATCACTATTCCAGGTCAGGGTTGTTGGAGAGGGGCGCTGTAGCCCAACCTGACCCTGGAGCACACCCTAGATGTGATGATCTTCTAACCATTGGTAGTCAAAATAGGAGCTAGTGGTCCAATATTTATATATTTTATATTTAAATATTTGTGTTGGCATCCTGTCCAGGGTATGCGCCGCGTAACCCTGCTTAGGGCAAACAGATGGATGGTGATATATATATAAGCATGAAGTGAAAGCATCAGAATTCCCCATTCATTCACGTCTCATTTGATTAAGCAGAAATATCTGCCCACCTTGGAAACCAGGGGTGGGACTCTGGTGGTAGACAACAGAGCTCTGGATGAACTGGGGCTGGGAGGCCGTGGTCAGGCTGGGGGCAAACATCACCGTCTGAGCCTGGGTGTGGCCCTGAAGCGGCACGGCCTGCGTCTGCACGGCAAACCCTGGGCTGTGAGCCGGGACAGCCTGTGTCTGGAGCGCCACCTTGTGGATCTGCTGAGGCTGCAGGTGCAGGATGGACTGAGGCCGCGGGTGGAGGACAGGAGAGGGCCGCACCGGCGGCTGCTTGGGGGCCACGACCTGGACAGGGGTTTGGGGAGGGGTGACGCACTGGATGCTGGTCGCTGTGAGGCTGGGCAGGAGAGCGCCTTGAGGAGGAGCAGGGGCGGCTGGCTGTGGAGCATCTGTTCCCACATTCTTCACAGAACCTCTGAGATACTGATCTTCAAAGATGTCTGGAAAGTTTCCTACTTGGTTGCTGACAAACTGGAGCATCTCTGTAAAATAGACTCTTCCAGTCAGTCAACCTGAAGAGGGCATTTCAGGCTTTGATCTTTAATTACCATTCCTGTCCTGCCCCTAACCGTATAGAAAGTACTTAATGTGTACTCCACAGACTGTTTGACGTTTTCATATCCGTCCAAGTTACAAACTAAATTCTAGGCGATATTATTTTAACACAGCATTCTTCCTCAGCGTGGTTATTTAAAGCGCAGCAACAGAATCACAAGTGAACTTCAAACAGTTTGCATCAGTAATAGTAAACTTAGAAGAAACAGCTGCAGGGTGTGACCGTTGTAACCATCCTGTGAATGAGAGAAGGCGATGAGGAAGGCAACAGAAAACCCAGAAGTTTTTTAAGTAGCACTTAAGTATAGCTGGAAACAAGGAGACCATTTGTGTACACAGACACCGTACCTCTCAGGGGTCTTGTTAAAAAACAACATGAGACTGATCTGTTCCCAGTGCATCCCGCTGTGGTGTTAAACATTCTTTTTACAGTAAATAAATAATGCATTTGCTTGTGGTGTCACCTTCATTGTACAAATACCATATTATTATGGGGAACCAGGGGGTGGGAGGGACACAATGTAAGCTGGGCAACTTGACAGCAAGAAAAGAATCTATTCTGACACAATGCGGCGATTCAGACCTGGATGCTAAAGATCCATTCATCCATCTCTTCATCCATTCATCTATTTATCCATCCAACCATTTTCTATACCCGCTTGTCCTATGCAGGACTGTGGGTGTGCATAGCCTATCCCATAAGGGAATAGCCCAGGATGGGGCGCCAACCCATCGCAGGCTAAAGAGTCACTGAAATATTATTTTATGTTTTTCTCAGTGAATTAATATTCTCATCATAGAATTAAAAAAACATAAGTGTGTGATTCAGCCAAAAAATAAAATATTGCAACTGGGCTGTGGGAACTGTGGGGCCCTTCTGGAAGCTTCTAAACACAAAGATCCGTTTAATCCCACATCCACAATCTCCATTAAAATGGAACAAAAAGAAAACACCCTGAGTAATGCTTGGTCATTCCAATTAAGCATAATAATTTAATCACAGTGTCTTATTTTGTCTAATTTATTATACTCTGAAAACATTTCAGTTAGGACTAACTTTTGGTAGCAGTTTTATTTGTCTGTGGTCTGTAATTTCTGCTATTAAAGTTGAGAGAAAAACAACGTGTACAGATCACCCAATGTATAATTCCACTGATAATTAAGTTACCTTCCTGGTGATCATGGCAAACTGGAGTATCCATTAACCTAATGAAAGGTGCAGTAGCCTTGAAATGATGAACTCAGTGCCAAGTCTGGGACATTATCATAGACTATCACTGAGAAAAGACAATGGCAACCAGTGAGAAAAGACAGGGTTTATAACCCTGGTGAGGTCACTGTATAGAAATGAGGAAAGACAGGTCTTTATGCAACCTCCGCAGAATTCTGTCACACTGATACCACTGCAAACATAAGGAAGAAGAAGGAGAGAAAAGTTCTACAGGAGTTTCACGTTGACCTACTTCCAATTGCAGGCTCCAAGTCAAACATACGGGTAATATTTGATCAATTTTAGCATCATTTTTGATTATTAGCCAAAATAATTATTAACAAAAAAAAAACACAGAAGGTGAGTGTACAGTTCCAAAGCCTGATTTTCAGCATTATACAGTAAAAATGCAATACGCAGGTGGGTGCAGGAACTTTCCTCAGGGTTCCTCATTGGTGATGATGTAAAAGACGGCAATCTTGGTGATCTCCCCCTGTCAATAGGCTACCTTGCATGTCCCAGAAGGCACCATTACACTATAACCTCGGCCATTAGTCTGTTGGGTCTCAGAGGAATTCTTATGCAGAGGTTGCGTTTCTCGTCTTCATGCATATTATATCTTGTGAGTTTTGAGTCGATTCTAAAGTTTAGCCTGGGAAAGGGTTTCCTGCATAGTGTGGGTGTGGCGAGGCTGCAATTAAGGGAGTGCCGTAAAATCCTCATATACAAAATATAAATACAGGCGTACTGGGCAACTCCCATGAGAGGTTATTCTGACTCCAGCAGCTGCAAATTCCTGTCATGATACAGCCCTGCAGATATTCTTCAACGTCGATTTTCCTTCTTCACTCTCTACCCAAGGTAGCATGTGGGGATATGAAGGAGAGATGTTTTGCTAATGCTAGGGTCTCGTGTGTTTTCTACTTAACCCCACCAAGTCCCACTGATAGAAGTTGGGTAATCAGTGCGTCAAGGGTACCGGAGCAAGGTCAAAACCAAACATTGGAGATGGGGATGCAACAAGGTCTTATCTTGACTAACACGACCCACTGTTTACACTAGAGGAAGTTTGTGTGTGACATTGTGGGAGCTACAGGTAATGTAACGTAGGAAAAGTCCAAAACAGCTAAAACTGATCACTCATGCAATAAACACAGAATAATATGATCTGAGACATCAACCGTCCATCGGCCTCGTATCATACAGTATAGTTACACCCTAAGGTAATATTGATAGAAGTTCAGTAGCAACAGTGAATCTGGTAAATGTGACTTTTATTTACTTGCAGAACTAGGTTAAAGGGTATACTTGTTACTGATCTATGTAATTTAAAACTTTTAATTTTAAAGAGACTTCTGGGTTTTCCCTTTGAATGACTTGACTTTATATCATGAGGTATACCTTGGCACACCTTGAAGGAGTGATCAGGGTTCTTATCAACAGTAAAATTTACATACGCCCCCATTTAACAGTGTGCAGCACAGTCTGACTGCTATTTGGAGGAATAGGCAGCACAAAGACACAGCATTTTACCAGTATTCATTACTTTAGAATCAACCTTAAGTCCTGCATTTAAGTGACATACACCCTAAACGAGGTGTAAGAAATCAAGAGACATTTCCACCCACACAGATTGCAGGCAACAGGCAACACCTGAATTAACCTGCAATTCTTAGAATTGTGGGAGGAAATCTGAGAGGACAGAGGAAGCCGTACAAAAATCATGAGAGCATAGAGACTTCACACCATGTTGGCAGATTGCGGCCAGATCCAGATCCACGCTTACACCGGACTGTTACACCGAAATGCTGAGCAAGGGGCGCATATAAAACAGTCTCTGAAAGTTATGAAAACGAGTGCAGAGTACAAATCTGTCTGTGATCCCTGAAATAAACGAACAAAAATGATAGGTTGTAAACTCAAAACAATGTTGTTTTGTCTGTGTTATTACGAATCATTGTTATTATACCAGGATTAAATGTATAGGGAGGATAGAAAATGAATGGATATCAGATTCTCCTTAATTTTCTCTTTTCTGAATCATTTGGCTGGAGTCACTAATGAATGCAACTATTTTTAAAGTCTTTATTTCAAAATAATTTAACAGCGGTTAAATCCCCTTAATCTGGAAACTTGAAAGGTCAAACACTTTATGATTGCATCCCATGAATACCCTTCGCAAAAATAAGAAAAAATACAATATTTGGTCTAAAGTTGTTATTTATGTTCGCCACGCGATTTCTGCTCAGTCAGATTCCCCACC
>JAABNX020002178.1:16436-29586 GCA_015163995.2 Mormyrus lacerda | reverse complement strand
CTCTGTTGAGAGAGGGCTTGTTGATTTGCACATGCAAAGCTTCCCTCACTCCTCTCTCAAACCACCTATCTTCTCTGTCCAATATTTGAACCACTAAATGGGGGCAGGAAGAGCTGCCAGGAGTGGGGCTGTCACATCTACCCCCCCCCCCCCCCCTTCCCACCCCTGCTTTTGTTTCACTTCACAAGCCTATTCAAGGCAGGTGTGAGGTGAAACCAACCTGGAGGATAAATTGTGGGCACAAACCAACTTCCCTCGGATTAACAAAGTTCTGTGGATGCAGAATGAAACGTATCTACCTTAAAAAAAGAAGTCCAGTTGTCATGACTCAACTTTTAGACAATGTGAAACTGAAGTGGAGATCAAACTAATACATGTGAATCAAGCCATGTGAAAAACATCTCTAGATCTTTCAGCAGCATTCAAGAGAGGATTTTTTGAGCTTGCTTTGTATTGCATGACCAAAGCCCGATGTTGGATAAGGCATCAGAAAACAAAATAGAGCTGTCATGATTACACAATGAAACTCAAATACTCTTATTTAAAGCACTGAATAAAATTTGTCTTCGCGATTACTCGACAATATGGCGGAAGGAAGATGGATCGTAGCGGGTGAGGGTTCAGATAAAGAGCAAAAGCATCAGTTTTGTGGAAACACTTCGCATTAAAAGTATATAAATGCAGTCGTTTGCCAGTATTGCAAAGCAGAAGTTAAATATCAACAGAACACGACTACAATGGAAATACATCTGAAAAGAAGACACTGAGGTTTGATGGAAGGGTCACCATAGATATGTGCCGTTTACTCTTTCGTCATCATCTTTGTCATCATTTTGACTTACATTTTCTTTTGCTTAATTTACTTTCCGCAGTTCCTTAAAATAATTGCTGCTAAAATGAAGGTTAGCCCTGTCGCTTAGCCACATCTGTCATGCCTCCCCCTCGTGAGAATGTGAGAATGCGGATAACAGCCGACAGCCCTGGATTTAAGCCCTGCTTTCATGAGGTGTGCTGAGCCGTCTTCCCCGTCTCTCCCTACCTGCCCACAAGTCTAGCCCTGCCTTCCTCCAGCAGGTTCTCTCCACGACCTTCCCCTCCTTGTTCTCCCCCGTGTTTAGTGTCTCCGCCTTTGGATTGCTCTCCCTAGCCGCTGGACCCTTGGACTCACGAGCCTGAGTCTCCCTGCTATTTTCTGGTTTTGCGGATGGTACCCTAATAAAACCTCAAGACCTCTCAGTACATTTGAGAGTGTTCTGTTTGTTACAACATCATCTTACATAATGTTACATAATAACCATATAATTTTAATTATTAATGTGAACATATTATGTGCTTTGATTATGGTTGATTAATTATATAGCAAAATATAACTTTTTATTTCCCAAAAGAGTCTGTTAAATAAGTTGATGCTGTTTCTGCAAGTTATGCCAACAGACACTAAGCGGTGCTGACAAATCACATGCTTTTGCTCAATACCATCTCGATGGAATACAAATATAGAGCAATGTCTTTCCATGACTATTTTTTATTCGCTTTTCTCGTCTTCACTCATTTTTATTTACTCTCTCAGAAACAAGCCACATTCTCTATGATTGAGTGACACAGCAAGGACAAGAATAATTATGATTGGCTCAGAGAATACATGCAGAGTTCATGCAGAAACGGCAGTGGTAAACTGTTCTTTTTCTACATATAGATAATGTTGAAAGGGAATTATCATTAAAATTACAAAGCTCACTAAATATCGTTTCCAAGGACTGAATGAAAATGTTTTAGCAAAACTTTTAGATGGGACCCAACCCAGCTGAAGCACATGCACTCTCTCACTGTGTGTCACGCTGCCATGGTCAAGCTCATTCTTAATCACCAAATCAGTGGTGCAGAGAAAATGTCATTTGCAAATAAAAATTAAGTTACTTAACTTGCTATGGACTGATTTAAAACAAGTTCACATGATAACATTGCATATATTAAATTAATATTTATTGCTATTAAATATTATTTATGCAGAGCATTGACTACTTGATTATGCAATTTAGACCAAGTGAACAACATAAGACCACCATGCCAGGACTATAAAGATATGAAGGAGGGTTGACATATTTATGGCTGATTTATTGCTGCACCTAATAATCCCTATTGGTGCACAGAAACATATCAAGGGTGGCTAAGATGGGCAGTTCATTCAAGATTGGTTAAGGACTGGGATGACTATAACGAGATTTAAATAAAAAAGGCAGAAAAACTTAATACCACGTGACAGGTAAAGATAAACAATGAGTATGCGTGGCATTAACATTCAAACCCTGACACCCTGACAATTTAAATAGGTAATAACACCAGCAGGGTTTGTGTGACAGCATTCTGCTTGGCTTATTTATGAATTTTCTTAATTCCCCTAAAAAAGGAGCAACTAACATTAATTAGGTGCTTTCCAAATTCCCTGGAGTCGCACATTTCCATTATGTTACTCCGGTCGATTTGTTCAAAGCCTGTTTCTCACACTTCCTAGCATTCTCAAGGAAAGCTGTACAAACGCATGACCTTTTACATTACAATGTCTCTTTCTAGACCAGAGTTTCATAATCCTATAATGCTAGTTCTGGGGACCTCGGGGGTATACAGAGTTTTGCTGAAACTGGCTTCTTTTTAAATCAGCCTTGACTGAACCTTTACAAATACTAAAATAGATGTTCACAGCTATTAAAGGCTAAAAGCTGCAGGTCGAAGGAAAGAGGAAGAAAGGGAAAAACAATGTGCGACAAAATCAATGACAATTCAATCATTCAATCAAGTTATGGTTACTTTATCCACAACGCAGGTAAAACAGAAAGCAGAGCTCCCAGTGATTTGCAGCTTGCTGTGTTAATTCCAACAACTCTGTATTTCCACATATTTCACACCTCTGGGGGTTAGGGGATAGATTTTGCAGACTGGGGGGGGGGATTGGGTGGTTCACCAACTGGGAGGTGGGGAACGGGGCAGTCGGATCGATCACACAGTCCATATTAAATTCTGTTTCGGACCAGATGTGAATTGCAGTCCCCCAATTGAGTAACCTTGACCTACACCTAGGGAACCACAGTCAATTTTGGCTACTGTTATATCCAGCCTACTAATTAACACTCTGACAGACTGTGATTGTAACCTAGGTTCTGGTGTTATTACAGTAAGTTACATCTTACAGCTCCTGCATGATGAATATTACAGATAGGAATGTGTGAATAAAGATTCAGCACATTATACTACATTCTTTCAAATGTAGATATCAGAGTATTGATTCATCGTAATTCAATAATTTATGAATTTACTTAGCTAATAAGGAATTATCGTAAACTGCACTATAAAATTGTGAGAATGTATAAAACTTTCTTACTAGTATAAGTCAACTCAAATCAGAATTTACATCAGCAGCACTACCGTGCTGAAGCACATTACATAGATACTCATGCCTTTGTGTTATATACGTATACCTAGTCCAGGCCCTATGTGTGGACTTTTATGCAGTTTCCTCCAACAGTCCATAGACAATAGGCGTAGGTGCATTTGTGTCACTAAATTGTACATAGTGTGTAATGTAATAAACTGGAATCCTATGCAGGATGTATCTTGCCTTAAGGTCTGTGTACTCAGGTTCATTGTGACCCAGGACTAAATTAAGAACTACAGTAAGAACACCTTAATAACTAAATAACAGCTAAATTTGTCTATTCCACTTAAATTTAATGCTGAATTTAAAACTGCTAACAGCATGACATGTTTAAAATGCATAATGATACTGATGAGATTAAACCTTGTTCCAGTATTTTCACACCAGTTATTATACTTGAAGACACAAAAAAGAAAAAGGTTTCCTTTGAAATGAAGACTGAGTTTAAAGACTTGTGCATTAAAATCAATGCTGCACATGAACCGAGTAATGATTAAAATTACTCTTTCTTGAGTTTAACATGGAAGAAGTATCCACCCATGTCAGATGTCAGTCTCACATTATTTGAGCTCCTCGGGCCAATCAGATATTCCCACCTCCATGCAAATCTTTAATTACTTCAGCTGAAGAATGGATTAATCTACAGTCATGGCTAAAAGTTCTGAGAATGACAGGAATATTGAATTTCACAAAGTCTGCTGCCTCGGTTTTTATGATGTCAATTTTCATATGCTCCAGAAAGTGATCAGATGAATTGCAATTAATTACAAAGTCCCTCATTGCCATGACAATGAACTTAATCCCAAAAAACCCATTTCCACTGTATTTCAGCCCTGCCACAAAAGGACCTGCTGACATCATTTCAGTGATTCTCTCGTTAACACAGGTGACGGTGTTGACGAGGACAAGGCTGCAGATCACTCTGTCATGCTGATTGACTTAGAATAGGAGACTGGATGCTTTAAAAGGAGGGTGGTGCTTGAAATATAGTGCATTGTTCTTCCTCTGTTAACTATTGTTACTTGCAAGGAAACATGTGTAGTCATCATTGCTTTGCACAAAAAGGGCTTCACAGGCCAGGATATTGCTGCTAATAGGATTGCACCTACGTCAACCATTTATCAGATAATCAAGAACTTCAAGGTGAGAGGTTCAATTATTGTGAAGAAGGCATCAGGGCACCCAAGATAGTCCAGCAAGAGCCAAGACCGTCTCCTTAAAATTGATTCAGATGCGGGATCGGGGCACCACCAGTGCAGAGCTGCAGCAGACAAATGTGGCAGCAGGCAGGTGTGAAGCGAAGACTTTTGGAGGATGGCCTGCTGCCAAGAAGGGCAGCAAAGAAGCCAGTTCTCTCCAAGAAAAACGTCAGGGACAGAGGATTGGACTGCTGAGGACTAGGGTAAAGTTATTTTCATTTCTCAAATGAATCCCCTTTTTGATTATTTGGGGCATCCAGAAAAAAGATTGTCCAGTGAAGAGAAGGTGAGTGCTACCATCAGTCCTGTGTCATTCCAACAGTAAAGCATCCTGAGACCATTCATGTGTGAACATAAGAACATAAGAAATTTACAAATGAGAGGGGGCTATTCGGCTCATCAAGCTCATTTGGGGAGAACTTAACTAATAGCTCAGAGTTGTTAAAATCTTATCTCGCTCTGATTTAAAGGAACCCAGGGTTTTAACTTCTGCTACACTAGCAGGAAGACTATTCCATACTCTAACTACATGCTGTGTAAAGAAGTGCTTCCTCAAATTTGTTTTAAAATGTTCTCCCGCTAATTTCCACTTATGGCCACAAGTTCTAGTATTTAAACTAATATTGAAATAGCCATTTGGCTGAACAGCATCCAGACCTGCTAGAATGTTATAGACCTGGATCATGTCCCCCCTTAGTCTCCTTTGCTCAAGGCTAAACAGATTCCGCTCAGCTAACTTCTCCTCATAAGACATTCCTCTAAGACCAGGAATCATCTCATTGCCCTCCATTGCACCTTTTCCAAGGCAGCAATGTTCTTCTTAAGGTATGGTGACCAAAGCTTCACACAATATTGTAGGTGGGGTCTTACCAAAGAATTATATAAATGTAGCATCACCTCCCTTGCCTTAAACTCCACACACCTAGAGATATAACCCAATATTCTATTGACCTTTTTTATTGCTTCCCCACACTGGTGAGAGTGGGACATGGTAGCATCAACATACACACCGAGATCTTTCTCGTAATCAGCTACCTTTATTTCAGTGGAACCCATAAAATATCTGTACTTTATTATTTCATCCCTTCATGGATTACCTTACATTTATCTGTGTTAAATTTCATCTACTAAATATCAGCCCAGTCGGTAATTAAATCCAGATCCCATTGTAGCCCCTGTGCTGCTAGATCAGTATCTGCTACACCACCCACCTTGATGTCATCTGCAAATTTAACCAGTTTACTGTAGGTATTGGTGTCAATATCACTAATGTAAATTAGGAACAATAGTGGTCCTAAAATTGAACCCTGCGGTACTCCACTATGAACACAGGCCCACTGTGACATTGTGCCTCTAATAACTCTAATAACTACTTGCTGCTTCCTGTCACTTAACCAGTGTGGAGTTGCTTCTCAGCCAAGGGAACACAGCCATGAATAAAGAATGACACCAAATCATCCTCCGAGAGCAACTTTTCCCAACCATCCAAGAACAGTTTGGTGATGAACAATGCCTTTTCCAGCATGATGGAGCACCGTGCCATAAGGCAAGAATGATAACTAAATGGCTCAGGGAACAAAACATTGACATTTTGAGTCCATAGGCAGGAAACTCCACAGACCTTAATCCCATTGAGAACTTGTGGTCAATCTTCAAGAGGTGGGTAGCCAACCAAAAACCCACAAATTCTGACAAACTCCAAACATTGATTATGCAAAAATGGGCTGCCCAGAAGTTGATCGACAGCATGCCAGTGCAAATTGCAGAGGATTTGAAAAATAAGTGTCAACACTGGAAATATTGACTCTTCGCATAAACATAATATAACTATTAATACAAGCCTTTGACACTTATGAAATGCTTGTAATTATACTTCAGAATGCCATAAAACATCTGACAAAAAGATCTACAAAAACTGAAGCAGCAAACTTTGTGAAAACAATACTTGTGTCATTCTCAACTTTGGGCTATGGCTGTATAGTTCTTGTCTATCATAGATAAGGGTTGGATTTACCACTAGTCATTGACTTAGGGATGCACAGTTTCCTATGTGCCAATGTCTTCTATTCATGCATATAGTTAATACAGAACTGATCTCCTGTATGTGGAAATAAACTACAATCTAGGAATGGTTATCCCATTTTACAATAAAGGTTACAAAAACATTTAAAGTGTCTAGTTTTCCTGATGTTCCCACAATGTTATTTCACTATAGAACCTATAATTAAGAATAATAATGTATAAACAGAAAAAGGCCACGGCAGAGCAGCAGGTAGCACTGTCACTTTATGCCTCTGAGGTCGTGGGTTCAGTGCTGGATTGCATGTTCTCAATACACACATAGCATTTTTTAGAATAAGATTTTCATTGTAAAACAATATTTTTCAATAATAATTACAATAAAAGGATGTCCAAGCGATAATGTTGTCATGCACACTGACAAAACCTTTCGAAAAACATAAAATATTAAAATAATGTTTTCTGCCAACTTTGAGAAGACCATTACATTACATTACTGTTAGCTGGACATCCACCTTTTAAGTGGAATTTCACAATCAGAAAACTCTTAAGGTCACCATGACTCACTCATTTATTCTCTTGCTCCCATAACAGAGTTGCTGAAAATACTTACACAAATGAACACAGAGCTCCTTGTGCATTGTGTAATCCTGATCTTATCAATCACTGTGATCCAATGAATTACCTCCAAAGGGAAATATACAGCAACTGCCACCAGGCTGCTCCAACTAAAAGACGTCACACTGATCTAGACTGACCCCATTTCTTAGACACATCACATAGTGTAATATATAGCACTGAGCAATCCAGTCTAAATACAGTTCTCATATAATTACTTCTTAATCAGGTTTTACTACAAAGCCTAGACCTTAACTCTGTCTGGTTGAGTATTAAGCAAAAAAATAAATAAATAAACTTGTGAGTGCCCAAACCCCACAGGGCAAGGAGCCCCAGCGACCCCAGCATGCTTTAGCCCCAGTGCTGACTTCTCTAACATCCTTTCACAAGTAACACGTGTAAATTTGTGAATGCACTACATATTTACAGGGCTTTTAAAAGCAAACAAGCACAGGAAACCTGTGCATGATTAGAGGGTAGTCTCCTGACCCCAAGTCTATTATCCAGCATAAGAACCTCTGGCATCAGGGATTTCATTGCAACAATGTCAGGAGGTCTTTAAATGGTAGTGCCATGCATTTTCTTTTGAAGTGGTACTCCTCTGAGACAACAAGTATGAAACAAGTGGCAATTGGCCGCTTTCACATAATTCTGCACACTCATCCATCTTGTTTCCTTTACTGATGACCCCCAAAACCCCCCAATGGATAGACTCTTATCACCAAGTGTGACACTGCATTTGCAATCAAAATATGCCCAATTTCCACTGTCATCAATTTACCCTGTACTGAAAGAGAACACCAGGAAAGCCATTATCAGATGTGGACTAGGTCACAGCATGAAGTCATTTAGATTGTTAGTCCTCCAAAATATTCAAACAGAATGATCCTCTTTCCACACATAAGATTGAATGTAACTACATTTACAGCTGCATCCCTTATTTCGATTTCCATTTGTTAATAGCTTACAGTCTTGCCATAGCTTGATTTGTTTCAATGGCTTATTAGAAAGAATTGCTTTGTCAAAGCAAGAAATGAGCTGTTTATGACCTTTGACTCTGCCATTTTATGCTGTGCCAAGCGGTGGCCCTGAGAGCAATGCCAAATGAAAGTCAACAGGAGACTCTTCGGGTAGCCCATTACATGCTGTCTGGCAGACTGAAAAGTAAAAACCACCTTAAAAAGGAGCTGGGCTGTATTAAAGGTTACATTTTATTCCTATTCTACTCTACAGTCTAGTAATACCAGCTTTCAAATATTTTAACAAGGGCTTTAAAACGAGGGTTCAAGTGTGATAACTGCAAAGGTGCAAAGCTCATCTAAATGAATGAGAGGTGGCATGGGGAATAGGAACCGGGCAACTTACAAACATACTAAGTAGCTACAAGTATGCATATTCTTCAAAATATTTTTCATATATTATCAGTGTATGTAAAAAAATCATTACAAGGAAGGAAAATCTTAACTATATCCTTAACATTAAAATGAAATGGTATGATAGGCTTCTCTTTAGGATCTTTATGTGCTGTTTGATGATCACCAGTAAGCGTGATGCCCAGGAGCGTGACTAGTGTGTACTGAGGTCAGGGGTTCAGCCCACATGTGTATATATGCCCACTCCCCCACTGTCCGTGGAAAGGGCACAGCCCTGGTGCAATTTTGTTCCCCAAGGCACCAACAACATTAATGTATCCCCAATGGTACAAAAATGTTTCTCGGAGTCCATTTTTGTACCTTAAAAGGTACATTTATGTACAGTTACAGTACAATTGGCAAACCCTCGATGATGCAGCCCCAGTGACAAGTAATTGTACTCTCAAATGTACAAATTGGGACTTTTTTCTGATAGTACATACTTTGTTCTCTCTTAGATGAACTGAGGCAGCTGCATAGCCCCCCACCCCCTTAATGAGCAGTACCTCATTACTGTAAATAACTCACTGTACTTATAGTATTGTTTTGTACATACTGGATATGTACCAGCAGCCCTTGTAATGGCATGTAGTCCTAGACTTTTTTATACTTATTAACAACACACACACTGCACGTAACAACCAGACTGTATTTCATCTTATGTTGTATATTATCTGCTGTATGTATGAAAGCCATTAACAACCGGAGACTAATTTCCAGTATAGGCAAACATACCAGGCCAATAAACCTGATTCTGATTCAGTGACACAATCTGGACTCCTGCTGGAAAAAAACAGACATGAAATTTACACTCTGCACTCCAATATACTACAGCGTATCTAAGTAACTCTCAAACACTGATGCTATGATTAAGGCTTCACTAACCTGCTCTAAAACAACTGTCTGACTGAAAACCAGACTTGCAAGCAGCAAATTCAACATCCAGTGCCCATCAGAAGCACACAGTATATCATTATATTTTTAATATAATAGCACTATGAGGTGCTTGGTTAAGATACAACCATCTTGTGAGGGAGAAACATAATATCGGGCTTATTTGTGATGATTAGTTCACCTATCACTCAAGTTCCATGATATGTCTAAACTGCTGTGTTCCACTGTTTCGTCCTAGTAACCCAGATACTAGTTTGTGCCAGTCTTTAGAACTCTATCCTGCCATACACTAAATTCCCCCAGTTCACCCAGTACTAAGGCTGGGCAATTAATCAAAAATGAATCAAAACCAGCATCTTGTCCATGTCAGTTACTTCATTTTTTTTTATTCTGTTAGTACTTTAGAAATCCTATTAATACTTTCCCCAGCGTATGTTCATGTGCTGTCCTCTTAAAAACATACTAACGCGTTTGTTGTCACATGACTCCACCCCATCCAGTCTGTGTGATGTAAACAACATGGAGGATAACTCAAAAACCGAGCAGCTTGTACCAAATTAAAATGTGATGTCCATCGTTTGGACACATTGTGGATTTAGTGAAGATGACATTGAACAAAAAGAGGTCAAATACAAATGTGAAACCAGTGTGAAAAAACAGGCTCATCTAAATATTGCTTGTGGTTTCACAAAGTTTTTGCAATGGAAACCTCATATAGTGATAATGGTTATAGTGAACAACCGCTTATATAGATCAAAAACTTTGGGACAGAATCATTCCTGTAAAAATACTGTTTAAATAATTCGCTTATAGTAATCAAGCCGCTTAGTGTTCATTTTAGGGTTTTTTATACATAACGTATGGAAAATTTAAACTATGGTAATTCTTTTTTTACTTGCCTACTTTGCCTTGCGGTAACCCGGTCTGCTTCCAATTAGCTACCTGAGGCTAATGCTGCATTCATAGAAAACATGATAGGATAAAGGTCTCTCAGTGACAAATATAGACTCATCAATGTTTAAAATAAACTAACAAAAATGAGCCAATGAGATGCAGTAGCGAAGCTACAATAAGCTATATTTTATGTACAATATTGTATTGTATTATAACGTATTAGAATTATACACCGTTCAGTCATTTAATTTGTACAGTACTGTAGTTTGAAAGGCGTTTGAAACAGCTGTAGTGTATTTTGAAATCGTCAAAAAATGAAGTGAATAGAGATGCTGTCCGTTTTATCACAATATATTCGTAATATCAATTAGATTAGATTACCCTGTAGTTCCCTGTCTTCCTGACCTGTCTACCCCCGTGATGTGTGTATATGTATGGTCGGGTTGATGGCCTGCTTTTCGCTGGTACTTGTGACTAGTGACATGGTGAATTGCAACAGCAATAAAGGGAATCAATCAATCAATTATGATCTGCCGGAGACAAAGGGAAAAATAAATGAAAATTAAAAAGTTAACGATCATCTGCTTATAGTGATCAGTTTCACCCAGACAATGATTGCTATAATCGGTTTATTTTGTTTGCAAGAAATGCGTACCATTTTTTAGGGAACTTGCTTTTTATATTAACACTAAAATGTGACCTTTTTCATGGGACATTTTAATTTTAAGTGATTTGTGCTTTGATTTCAGTTGTTTGAAATATTCAATGAATAACCTTAAATGGTTCATCTGTGTGTTTCCTTCAATTATTTTAAAATCATAAAGATATAGCCTAAAAAGTATCCCAGTTTTGAAAAAAAAACAAACAAAAAATAAACTAATCATCGATTAATCGTAATCAAGGTAAAATGTTTGTGATATTGAGTTGAGGTTATAATGCCTAGCCCTACCCAGTACATATTAATCCACTTGTATATCTCTTCATCGACAAACTCAGCTTCATGATAATTGTTAGGTTGACCATATTTTACTTTACCAAAAAGAGAGGACACAATGCAAATATGCTCACACAAAGTATTCTGACTGCAGAAAGCAAATGTGAACATGAAACAAAGTGAAATCCTGAACATTTCAGGCATTCTTAGTTCCCTAAAAAGAAGACACGAGAGAATGTGTGGTCACCCTATGTTTGCTGACAAGGGTTTAGGTCACCTTGGGCATTGAACAAGTTTCAACAAATTCCAACCTACCCCCATCTAACTGTAAAAAGGAAAAATAATTTATTTGCCTACCAATTGTGTGACATTTCAGTTACCTTACACTGTAACTTCAAAACGTTTGCACATTGACACAAAGTACACAAAATGGTGGTTTATGGCCACGACTTTTTCATACAAACTCAACATGTACTAGATCACTTCAACAAACCCCGATGACTGTGCAATATTTTTAACAACAGATTGAAATTATCCAATAGATGGCTAGTTCAGAGTAAATACACGACATAGTAACAGGTACCTGAATTTACTAAAAAAGCGATGTGTTCTCAAACAAAATTAATTGGAGCACATAGACACCACCTGGTGGCAAGAAGACACGCGTATTACCTGTTACAGTCCACATGGAGCTGCAGGTGGGAGGCACTGATAGACAGTGCGATCTTGTGCCACTGGCCATCCGCCAGCCTGTAGGGGAAGGTCTCAGAGCGAGGTTTCCCTCTGAAGCGGTAGCGGTATCGGATCTCTTCCCGCAGACCACTGCTCTCCACCTCAAAGTAGCTGAGGACAAACGGGACAACAAAGTACATGTGTGATTTTCTTCCCGTCTTACGCATACCATCCTAACATCTAACCAGAGGTGGAGATTTCAGGTCCAGAAAGTACAAATCCAGACAAGGATTTTTTTCAACCAACCAGTTGAGTGAACTGGTTGGTTAAAACAAAATCCTGATCTGGATTTGTACTTTCTGGACCTGACATCTCCACCTCTACATCTAACTATTAAAAAAATTTGCGTGAATTTACCAAAATTGAAATGACAGAGTGCAAACTACCTTCAGAGTGTTTAATCAACACTGGTCCTATACAACAGAGCAAAATAAGCAGACTACCAACCAAACACAAGGCCCAGACAGAAATCCAGAAAGACAATGACAGCATCGCAAACAAAACACTAACAAAAAATCAGGGAGCTTTAATGAAGCAAAATGGAAACTGAGAAACCTCTCTTCGTATTCCAGAACAGCATCATGTGTCAAGGAGACTGTCAGCCCCCAATAAAAATAACACATTGACTGCAGCTTAACGAAATGGGGCCAGTGACACCAGGTCAGGGGGCACTGGTACATGCACATCATTAGCACTTTATGGCTCTAATAAACAAAAAGGCAAAGGAGAGGCAGGGCTTAACGAAGGAACGGCACTCAGCCACAGGCCAAAGTCCTCCAGTCCACATCTGTATTTTTCCGTATTTATGATGCTGGATGAAATACCCAGCCACATCCCACTGTCGAGGAATTATAAATCTCCAGAATTAACATAAACCTTTCAAGGATTTAAGTAATGTACTAAAATGTACATTAAAGCACATTGTAAGCTTGGTGTTTCTTACACACACACACTTATACACAGGTTTGTAATTATATTTTATGGGGACACGCCATTCGTTGCAATCCCAAAATGACAA
>JAABNX020002178.1:0-10276 GCA_015163995.2 Mormyrus lacerda | reverse complement strand
TGCATCACTCTAGCCATTGTGCCATGATGCAAGGCACACTTGAGCAAGGTAAAGCTTCAGCGGCTCCTTTCTGCTGTGTCTTTGTCACAGTGTGCACAACTTTTGCTCCCAGTGGAACTGACGCACACTGTCTGGGCTGGCGTTATAAGTGTGGCAAGCAAAGCAATCTAGATCCATTGAGTTGTCCCAGGAAGGACCAATGCTTGGTTCCTAGGGTCTCCTGTTAGCTTACCACTGCTTGTCTTGCACAGTCTTTGTATCTTAGTCTGTTGTAACTCTCAGATCACTTCTGGTGACACTTTTCCACCAGAAGTAGCACTTTTATTTGACATTCCTGCCTCCTTGTTCTTTCCCCAGTGTGGCAAACCACGCCTGTTACTAACATGTCTTACCTCTTTTTCACCTGTTATTCACACCAGATGCCTCTTGTTTGCTCCTCATCAGTGATCTATATGAGTGCCTCCCAGTCCAGTGCTGCCCAGTCCAGTCACTGATGTTGCCCCAGAGTGTGTTCCACAATAATTTCCCTTGGCGCTTTTGTCTTGACCCCATGCTGTCAGCTTTTGTTTACCCTGTTCCCATTCCTTAATAAACCTCCCCTTTTTGGTTTACCCTCACGCATGCTCCTGCCTCCGTCATTGTTGGAACGTGACACAGACTAATGCCAAGCACTCAAAGCGGCAGTGTAGATAAGGAGAGACTACTATTTATATGGCACACACTCAGGGTGACACATTAACGAAACATATAAACTTACAGAGGAACAGTACACAGCTGCCATGCTTACTATTTATTACATAAAATAAGTGGGGGCATACATTAAACAGAATAATAGCATAAACTAGCGGTGCTACAAAAGGCATTCCGATAACCTGCATAATTAATGAACTGACCGACCCCACAACATCACAATATGTTTCCCATTCCAAATATTTTTTCCTGTACTTTTTTAAATAGATAAATACTTTGTGGTCATGTAGTTACCGTTTACATATTTACGTGTCAGGTACTATTTTATTAATTTATCTATTTTAATGATTAGGTTATGCAGCTTTACATTACTGATTTGCTCTACATTGCAAGACAAACACAACAAAAATCAAAATATCATTGTAGCGGGAAAACACTCCTATAGTTTTCTTTGTTGTCAGAGTTTTCATTCCCATTGTGTCTGTGAGACAGGCTGCTTCCAGGCTTATTATTTCTAAGGCAGCAATACACATGAACAAGAAGGAACTTTCTAATGCCAGAGATGACTGTCAGCTTATTAAGGGATACCACAATTAGTCAATGCAGTTGATAACATCAATGCTGCAAATGCATACACATCAATATTTTTAAATCGGCACTTTTTTGATTATTATTTTAATAAAATTGCCTTTATGATTTCTAAAACACTTCAATTCATTATCACAATTGTTTCCTGTAATACCACTATGCAAATATGGGAGTAATTCAAATAATCACTAAAGAAAAGTGTTTTGTACACTCTGCAAAGTTTTGATGCCACACTGCATGGACACAAGCGCTATGCATGACCACCTGAAGAGGAAACTTACAGGAGCTATTCTGGATAATGGAAGAGTAGGCAAAACCACCATGCTGTCTATTCATGTTTATTAAATTACCATTAGTACAGAGAGATTTTTAATGTCTTTTGTCCTTGTAACTGCTAAATATACACATTATTAAAACCATAAAGTTGTCTGCCTGCTACCTGCAACCTTGTAATCTCCATTGAATAAGTGTTTGTGAAAATGTTTAGGCTAAAATCCAAGCTTATTCTACATTGACTGATTGATGGTGCCAGTGTGTGTTCGTGCAAATTTGTTGTGCGCAGTGTTATTATCGCGAATAAAACGGAAATAGAAATGGACACTACGTTAAAGAATATAATTTGCAAAAAGTACCAATGTCTTTTTACTTTGTTTATCCTCAATATCTTCTCTTTTAAAAGATGTTGTGGTTGCTAATCTTTCTCCACCACCACTTCAGTGCTTATCACTTCCCTGATTTAAGAAGACAGTAGCATGTGGCGCTCAGCTAACTGAATTTAATAAACATAACTTTTGGGCATCACAATACGCATCTCATTAATATTGTAGACATACTACTAATCTGCTTATCGAACTGTGGGTGAAAATAATGCCCAAATAGTATCAAAAACTGGCATCCATTAATGCCCTATTCTGCAATGATATACTGCTTGTTGTCAAAATAAAATTAACTTAAACTGTAAATTTGATTTTATGTAGAAAAACTAATTGTTTAAATCGACCAATCGGTAAAACAGTCTACAGATTAATCTATATAAAAAGTCATTAGGGGCAGCCCTAAACTTATCCAACAGCGGCCTGTGAACTGAAAGATGATATAAAGTTACCTTTAAACTTCATAAGAAACATTAAGTGGTGTGGAATGCACTGCTAAGACAGTTCATAACAGGCTCCTTGAAGTAGGAATGAACTATATATAGCAAGGCAGCTAGACCTCGATCTTCATCAATGAAAAGCAAAGAAGTGCCAGGCTGGAGTTTGTAAAAAGATATATAATGTATACAGGAGCATATCCATAAATGGAAAGATGAACTAAAACTTAAACTAAGAATTTTGCCATGGTCTCTTAATTTTTTTCCAGAGCAGTAGTTGTCAATAAAAAAGATCTAGCTTGATTTTATTAAAAACCTCAGTTAGTGAGTAAGTAAAATAAAATCTCAAATACACCATAGAGAGTTAAAAGAAGGACAATACAATACAAATTGCTTAACAGTTAGAAGTTTACATGCAGGATATACAGGTAGATCTTCCCCTGTAAGCATAAACTTGTGGGTCAGTTTGGTATGACCAATACAATACCTTGTAAAGGTGACCTAGGGGGTATTCCATGAAGCAGAATTAAGGAAAAGTCTCACTTATTTCGACAAGTCTGGCTCATTTAAGTGGAAGCTCCGTTCCATCGGCGTGTCTTAAATGAATCTCAGCTGAGTTACCATGGTAACTTACGTGAGTGAACAAGTCTGCTCCAGACCAGGTTAACTGTCTCGATTAGTTAAGCGTTGTCTCAAAGAATGTCTGACGTGTGGGAACAGATTCCCAAAAGATTGTTCCAATGACCAAAATTCCGGCGTTTCACTACTCATGTCATGTAATAAATAAAATAAATCCTATAAAAATCACATCTCAGCAATCCAATTAATTCCAAAATAAAAATAAATCGTACCCATATTACAAAGGTCAAACATGAAATGCAATAACTGAAATTGATTTTGAAAAATCTGTTAAAATAATATGAACAAGATATTTTTATATTTTGTTTAGTCACAGTCTACTTTGAAATTTTATTAGTAAAAAGCAAAGACAAGAAACAGCTATTTGTGCAGAACGATTACATCTTTGTATTTTTCATAGATCACTCTATCGTTCTTCCATGCATTTGGGCTTCTTAAACATGTGAGGCTATGCAAGTCTGTCTTGTATGAACCTTTATTAGTTACAGTTTAAGTTTAGAGATAGTGCTAATTTGAGTCTGACTTTTCTGAGAAAGTCTGGCTTTCTTTAGCTACTTTCATGGAATACCCCCCTGGTCTCAACAGTGGACTGTTGCTTCATCATTAACAACGGGGTAATTTCATACACCTTGTCATGCATGCAATTTGCCATATTATGCAATACATTCCCATTCAGTAGCAGTCTGAGGTCTAATGATGGTAGTAAAAACTTCTGCGTGAGTGCCTAAAGAGTGACCGTGTCTGCTTGTTCATTACCAGGCACACTACAATGACCTGGGACCGAACAGAAATAAAAAGGCATGTAACGATGAATCGCGAATCAGTTAAAAATCGATGTAAATGTATGACAATTTAAACCGGCTGATGTCGCTACTTTAGGAGTACTTCACTGTACTTTACTTAGAAATACTGGTGTAATATTTCATTTGATTGCACGAGGTCAGTTCATCGTCAGATCTTACTGCGTATTCACATCGACGTCGTACGTTAGTTTTTGGTTTTGACCGAAGGAGAGATGGCGAGTGAATTAGAAATTTTGGACATACCCCCGGCGGTAAATCAGCAGTGTGGCAGCGTTTTAGCTTTCCGGTAATCACAAACGAAAATGGCGAGAAAAGCACAGACAAGACAAAAACTGCGTGCAAACATTGTAAAAGACTGATAACATACACAAATAGCACAACTAACATGCTTCAGCATGTCCACCGGCACCACAGTGAGCTCAATTCACCACCGGTGTTCTGACAAAACATCCTACCTATCGAGACGTGCTATCGAGCCTTTCTGCGCATGTGCAGTTCCACCGTTTTAGGGGTTAGGGTTAAGGTTAAGGTAGGGGTTTTTAGGGGGTTAGGGTTAAGGTTAGGGTAAGAGTTAGGGTTAGGGCTATCGATTAGCACTACGGTAGGATGTTTTGATAAAGTAGGACGTTTTGTCAGAACACCGGCATAGCGAGGTTTATTAAAAGGGCAATCCACGCTAAAAAGCTGCACCTGCAAGCCTTAGTTTATTAGGTAACACTTTATATTAAGTGCACCTTCATAACGCATTCATTATGCATTTATAGAACATTCAGTGCACCTTCATAATGTTTTCATAGAATATTCATAAGCAGCATGCAAGTACACTTTGACATCCTAACATCTCTTAACAGCTTTAATACACATTAATAACAAACATTACATGATTTTACAATTTATTATTATTATGTTATTATTATATGTTTGTTATCAATATATATTACAGCTGTTAAGGGATGTTAGGATATAAAGGTATCCATAGAGTGCATGGTGTTTATGAATGATTTTTGAATACTTAATGAATATATTATGAAAGTGTACTGAATGTTTCATTAATGTAATATAAAAGCATTATAAAGGTGCAGTTAAAATTACCGGTTATTTATCTGAAGATTTTTATTTATTTTTTTGATTTGGGATTTTTTTTAAACAGTATTTTATTCAATTTCAGTTGCACTGTTAAGAAGAGGACACATTTTGCACAGTTTAGAAAGATAATTTTGTTTTTGAATAAATCTGGCTACAGCTCATTCTGTTAAAAAATCGTGAGAAGATCGTATCGTGAACTTAGAATCGTGAATCGTATGGAATCATGAGTTGAGTGTATCCTAACATCCCTTGAAATTAATATTAAAATTCTCTTTATTAAGGACAGCAAGCTTAGTTAAAATCTTTACAACTACTGTTGTATACTGTTTTCAAAGCTACATATGTTAATAGGCTGGATTTTGAATAAAAAAGTCAGACTTTATGTTGCTCACTTTAAATATAATGCGAAAATGGCACAGGTTTCAGCCATAAAAATGAATCTGTAAAAAATTATTCTGGTATATGAATACCAATGCACAGGTGTTTAAATACAACTATGGCAGAGACTAAGTTGTCAAATTTTGAACCATTTGTGTACTGGGACAAGAAATGGATTTTAACATCCAAAAATAGGTCAAGATAACTGCTTGGGTGAGTCTGGAACTTTTTGTTCTTTGATAGGTTCAGTATGATGTTCAGTTTCTTTAGGTCCCAGGATGAGATACTACAGATGTGTGTCTGGTCCTGGATGCTCAGGTTGATATTTAGGTGCTTTAGATGAGATCTGATCGTTAGTTACAAAGGATTAATTAACTTGGGCCTGGACTCATATAAACTTGAATATTTTGGGAAGTGTAGGACATCTCAAAAATATATCGAAGGCAACTTTCGCCCCCACTGTTTTAAAAATGTAGGCATTTACAATATTTTGTATATACATTATAAGAATAATAATACAAAAGTTTTTACTTTTAATCAAATAAACCCAGATTAAAGTTGCAGTTCACCCCAAAACTGAAAAAAATAAATGTTTTAGAGCACGGGTGTGAAACTCCAGTCCTGGAGGGCCGGAGCCCTGCATATTTTTGGGTTTTCTCTCTTTTAACACACCTGATTCAACTCCTTCTGCTAATTACTGCACAACTCTTGAGCTGAATCATTTTTGTGGAACAGGGAAGGAACTAAGCTTTACAGGACTCCAGGATTGGAGTTCAACACTCCTGTTTTAGAGCTATCTATCCATCTAGATTGTTCTACTGGGAGATGCCTAGTTATGGAGATATCAGCCATAGAAACGTCAGGTATTCCTCAAATATAGTGGGAGTGAATCGCATTCTTTCTGTCGTGATTAAAGCACCAGAAAAAAACATTTGAAAATTCCAGCAGCAATGTCTCTTACCAGAAATTGTCAAAATATGACTTTTATGCAATTTCCAAAAACAGGTATGGCTCATTATAAAAATATCACAAAATGCATACAAACAGTATATATCTAGAAAACTACTGAAATAACTACTGACCAACTATGGATTCTGTATATTATTAACTGCAGTTAGTAGAAGTATTCATATTTGTGTTCATATTTTTGCTTCTGTAACGGATGCAAATATCATATTTGCAACACTATTTTTTATGCTGTGAGGTGGCCCTAGTGCTCATCTATGTAAACCTGACAGGATATCTCCTGCCCTGACTCTAAAATACCTATTAGATAAAAAGTTTGAAACAAAGATGGGCAATGCCCCCAAGACCCAATTAATCCAAGTCTACTAGTCTATACCGTAATTCCAAGTTGTATCAAAGGCCTTCTCCAAGTAAAAAAAAAATTTAAATGACATTACATGTTCTTTTTTTGACAAAAGCATAACACATATATACATTTCCACTCTGATAAGATGTCTTAAACCACATTGGAAATCACTGAAATGAAAATTAGCCATCCTTTCCATGGTTTTACATAGATAACTAGTCAAGACTATTAGGCGGTAATTTTTGAGTCAGTATGGTCTTTGTCAGGCTTGAGCACAAGTACAAATAGCACTTCTTGCCTGGAAGGAGGATTACATGGGCATCACCAGAGCCCCTTTGCTGTGGCAAGTGCCCCAGTACTTATGTGCTCTGCCCCAGTAAAATCTCACATTCAGCTTTCAAAAATCATATGGGTAATGGGGGCTGGGGGGCCTGTGCCCCAGTAGAGCTTAACGTATAGCAATGCCCATGGTGGAATATTTACTGATAACTAAACAGAGTTTAAATACTAAAGCAGTACTAATAAAGCAATATGAGGTATATGTTTAAGGAACTGGTACTACTGGTACTGGTACTATCTTGTGTGGCCCAAACAGACAGATCATTTGATTTCTTCAAAGAGCATAAAAGATCCACCATGAATAAAAGGATGGTTATAGGGTTCCATGTTTTGAAAGTTGTTCTCCTTTTTGCTTGCAGACCTTGAAAAGCCAGGAATTCACAAAGCAAGTTCTCTCTCGTTCAGTTCTTTTCAAATATTTTGGCTAAATTCTCTATTTGTTGTTTTGTTCTAAGTAGCGTGTCCTGATGTTTAACATGCTGGATTTGAAACCCGGTTTCCTTTCCCTTCATTTCACAAATCAGATTCCAGACCTTTCATGTACATGAGTTAAACCTAGAAACACAGTGTCACAGCTTTGCTCTTCATTATATTAATGATCCTACATATTTTGTACTTTGTGAGGTTTTTAGTTTTTCTGTGTCTAAAGAAAATCCTTTTTGCTTTTTTCCAAGCCTGGATTCCCCTCTGGCATGCATCTTTGAACCATGGGATATGCTTACCTTTTGAGTTTAAGGGCAGTTTCATTGACTATTGACATGAGAATATCAGTTAAGTGTTTTACTGGATCTCCAATATCTTGTTCTGTGCATAACTTCTCATAGAAAAGGTTTTGAAGGCAAACCAGTCAACTTTTGTAAACTGCCATCACTCTGAGTGCTGTTTCTCAGCATCGCACTCATGGGTTATGCTCAAGGGGTAACGGTCACTCCCACAGACATCTGCCCAAACCAAGTAAAGTCAAGTAGTAACTTAAGTTCAAGATCAATTGCTCAATATGTTCTGGGCCCTGAATAAGTATAAAATTTAGCATTCAGCAAACACAAATCATGATTTTCAATAAATATTTCAATTGACTTACCCTTTGTATTGTAATTTTTCCTACCCCTAGTAAATTATGGCCTTTAAAGACTCCCATAAGAATAATGGGAGATGGGATAATGGGATGGCTGATTAGCAAGATTATCCAACTCTTGATGGGTCACAAACACATCAGGTGGAATATAGAGAGAACAGATGGCTTTCTGTAAGGTGAGATGTACTGCTGTGGCCTATAAATTGCTGTTAATTGGATTGTGGCTATGAAGTATAGCTCTTCTTATTCGAGTCATTGTACCAGTCACAGAACTGACTTGGACAAGGGTTAAGTTATACAACTGAATTCCTCCATCAATTTCAATTTCACTGAGACCAGCACAATACAAATGGGCCCTGTTACTGCTAGTCATCATGAGCATCATTAGATCTAATCACTTAGGGTTATAGCCCCGAGTATTTTAATCCTAGGCCCGAGTATTTTAGCCCTGATGCCCAAGCTTGCTTCAAATAAAAGGTAAGCCCAAGGTAAACTTGACTTAGCCCCTGATCTTTTTTTAAAAAAATGCCCTGCTAGTCATAAAATTTGCCAGACGGGAAGGATAGAAACAAAAAATAATATAATTAAGCAATAGCATATGAAAAGAAGTGCAGTTGTACTCCAGCATATCACGGCTGAGATCTGGTTGTAAGCATGAGGTCGCAGGCCTATGATCAAATCACAGCTGTGATATATTAGAGTACAACCACATGACATCGAGTATGTGATTGTTTTTATACCACAGATCATCAAGTAGTTAGCACTATAACAGATACTACTTTGCTTGATTATTTATTTAAACATTGAGGGGCCTCCACAAAATAATAGTTCCCACCAGCCAACTATTGACTTTTTCCAAGTAACCCAAACGCTGGCACTAGCAACATAGATAGCTAGAACCATTCAATTGCATGGTTCCAAATGTGTAAGCCGCCAACATAATACAACTATGTTTTTGGGAAACACAGCCCCATTTTACTTTTATTTTTTAATTTTGCATCACAACTTTAACTTTAACTTTGCATCTTCTGTTTTCGAATGAACAGAGAACACTTATGTAACTTGCATTACTCATGTGAATTATACTCGTGTTTTTAGTGCTAAAGTTAATATTTTGTGCCTTGCGCCCATAGACTCCAGACTCCCCCAACCCCGAAGAGGATAAACATTTACAGAAAATGCATGGATGGATGGAAGTTAATATTTTATGTAAAACATCTTATTTTCAACAAATTTACAACTATTCAACTATTTTACAATGTGTATATTGATATAATGTTTTGTGGTAATATGTGGTAATATGGTCTTTCCAGGATCAAAGAGACATGGTTTACATGGTTAAGCTTGATATCGACTTCTCTTTGCTGTCACAAAGCACCAGTGCTGCAATTTCAGTGTGATTTGTCTCAAAAGCCAAACAGGTCCACATCATTACACATTCAATAAGCCAGCAAAGGTTGAAAAATATCTGTGAAATATTTTTGACTTTATACATTGCCTAATATTGATGACATACATTACTACAAATTTTCATCATTTTTACTGTGTAGTTAGTTACTCGTCTTCTCTGCATGAAACATAATAACTAAGACATTTCATAAAATATATCAGACAACAAAAACAATGCAATTTAAATGACATACAGTAATGACATATGCAATGAATAGTTAATAGTATGTAATAAAAACAAATAAGTAAACTCCACAATAAACAGAAAGCAGTTTAAATTGCCATAGCAAAGGGGCAAATGACTTTATCTGTAGTCACCTCAGGACAATGAAAGGCCACACAGGAGCCCCCAAACTGTCCTGCTTGCAGGTTAGTAGCTGTTCTGTTTATACCCGGCATGCTTAAACAACAATAAGTTTAAGAAAAAGGATTCATTTGAAAATTATCAAATAAAAAAACATTATTGATTTTAAATCATTTCAGATCCAAATACTGTAGAAACAATAACATTTTATATTGTATCATTGCTACAACCAGGTGAAATAAGCAATTCCTGTTTATTCGCATGTATAACAAAACACCGTCTTCTTTCCAAAATCAGTTCAGTGCAAACCATGCCTGGAAACTCTGACAAACCTTGGCCCAAAGCTTTGAGGAAACCTCAAGATTGATTTTGTTTGCTCACAGTATGAAACCGGTGACAAGCCATACAACTCATGTACTGGTACAAACTGTACGGGAAGTGGAAGTTAGGGTATTATCATCAAGGGTGTAAGAAGCAGGGAGTACGTGTACCACCCAATACTTAATTTGGATTCATTCATCCC
>JAABNX020002040.1:0-29853 GCA_015163995.2 Mormyrus lacerda | reverse complement strand
AAACCATTTAGACCCTGACAGCAAAGTAAACGTTTCCTCAATACGAGGTAGTGGGTATGCATCCTTCTTAGTGAAACCATTCAGCTTCCGGTAATCTACCACCATCCTTAGATCTCCATTCTTCTTTCGGACTAGCACTACAGGTGAGGCGTAAGGGCTAGTAGATTCTTCTATCACCCCTGCCATTAATAGGTCATGTAAATGTTTCCGTAAGTCATTAAAATCAGCAGGGGACACACGTCTGGTTCGTTCCTTAAAGGGAAGGTGAGGCTCTAGCTCAATGCGATGAGTGACACCAATCATGTGTCCAATATCTAGATCATGCCTAGCAAATGCATTTGACACCTCCTTTCGAATCCTGTTCTCTATGTGACCTCTCAATTCAACTGGTATAGGACTATCTCCAAAATCCAAATTCAGCACATCCATTTTAGAGCTGAGATCCTCATGAGAGGAGACCAGATGCGAATGTACACCTTGTAGCGCCGCAGTTTGTGCTTCCGCGCAATTAATGGATGAGGCAGGTACGACCCAGTCAAGCAGAGAACATTCCGCAACGACAGCCTTTGGCCGCAAAGTTATATCATGCTGGGACACATTTTTAACCACTAGTTTAAGTGCATTACATCTACTATCTGATCATACACCACAAAACCGCCTGGAATTGAGCTTTCCTCCAAACCACTCGCAAGGGCCCGGCATGCAACTACCCCATGCTTCATATGACACATGCCTTTCAGGACCTTCGACTCCCCGTTCTTTACACATACTGGAAGCTTTCCACTCAGTGTCACCCTCAAAACATAATAATTTAGTCTTGGACTGTCTACTATACTCCGAATACACCATGGCCCAGTTAGTATGAATGGACAGAGACATTAAGAAGCGCTGGCCCCCCTTCTTTCTACATTCCTCTGATCAACTGACGCAAAATATTTGTGCCTACAAGAAAAGGTACCTTCTCACTATAAGTCTGATCAGGACTCACTAACACCAAGGCACTAAACCGTCGGCCTGTTCCACATGCGGTTTGTGAGAACTTCACTACCACCTCAATATAACCTAGGTATGGCACACTTTGCCCAGCTGCTCCCTCAATGTGTAGTAAGTCGTCAATAGAGAACAGCTCTCTATGGGATAAATGCTGGCAGTAGAAAGAATGGCACAAAATGCTCACTTGTGATCCAGTGTCCATTAAACAAGGACACTGGATACCATCCAACCAAGCTACTCCTTCACACGGCTCCCCTACAAGGCCGTCGGGAATCCTTTCAATATCCCCTCTGCTGGGAGGACGATTGCTTGGGCAATGATCTGACAGAGTGGAACTGGCTAAGGTATGAGCTCCTGTCTGTTCCATGGCAGGAGCCCTTAATAGTTTAAAGGCGGCTTTGAGACTAAATTTGACTGTTCTTGAGTACCTTGGTGACGTTCACACAATCTCACCTGCAGCAACTCCGCATTAGTTGGGTTAGAGCAATTAGGCAGGATATGGGAATCCTCCCTGCAATTGTAACAGAACCTCCTTGGTCTACTCTTAATTGTTTCAATCGCTGCTCTGACCGGGGTAGTTCCAATAACTCAAGTGGACTTTGGCCCAACCTCCCTTTTCTTTTCATTCCGATGCTCTACTGCAGCAGTAGCCCTCCTAAGCTCTGCCTCTAATAATTATATAGATAAGATAAAACAGGGGTAGGGTACCGGGTCCTTCAATCTCTTTATATATTCTGAGTCCAATCACTGGGGTTTTTGAAAGAAAATGTGATGTGGACACGATATGCCTTACTTCAAAGCCATTTTTTAATATATGATTTCAACTAACCAGTCAATTTAACATAAAATCCCAGTATATATAAATCAAAGACAGAACCAAAAAAAAATGTATAAAATAAAAAAAAAGAAAATCAATTACCAAATACCATGTAGGTTACAAAACCATTTACGGAAAATGTCGGACATTGATCCAGCCCAGCTAATTGCAGAACTGGAACAGAGACCGATCTTGTGGGACATTTGTGGGACAGCAGACTATAGTGACAACAGTCGCAGCAGACAATGAAAAGTGGATACTGACATGCGAGTGTAGTTAAATAACTTTTGCGGAAATCTTCGCATTTCTTCAAATAGCACAAAAAACGTCCCTTTTATCTGACGTTGCGCAGTAGAGGGTGAACCCAGTAGCGGCGGCGATGTCTGTTCCTCTCTTGCCTACAGCGCAGTATCAGGAGGATTTTTTAAATAAGAATGTATAACGTAAGTTTTAAATAAGGATCCATATTTTCAATTACAATACTATAAACCAAGATGACCCACGTGTAAACACTTTGGACAGAGTAATTACTGCCCCCACAGGTAAATACACGAAACTACAGATTGGGCGTCAGGTTGGTATTAAACAGCGTCAAGCGACCGCAAGTGAAACGCCAATCGAACGCAGCTAAAAAACGCAGGAAAAACACGCATGGCGTTCAGAGGGCGTTCATTTCGAACGACCGTGTGGACGAGGCCTAAAAGATAAGCACTTCTTCGGTGATTAAGCACGAAATACCTGATCCAGCTAGCATCGACATTGGTGTTTCAATGGAAGGCGAACTACTTTTCTTTGTGAATGGGAAAAAGGTACGGTAGAGTTACTTTATTTTGAAAATTTAAACAGTGAATTATATATTACATGGGTAGACACATACTTTATATATTCAATAAAAACCAGAAATGTAAATCTCAGCTATATATATATATACATATACATATATATACATATATATATATATACATATATATACATATATATATACATATATATATGTATATATATATATATATATATACATATATATATATATATATAAAATATAAATGCATATAATTATGCATGTAAGTATTTTGTTACAATACGTATGCAATCATACTTCGATTTTCTAAAATTAGTAAATTGCCAGGCTAATTAGTTAGTCTTTGTACTGATATAGACCTGCTTGCATTGTAATTCCATCCTTTTCCATTCCCTTATCCTTCTTGGGGTCGCAAGTACTATTGTAAAAAGGTTATTAAACGTCTATTCACAAAATACCAACGGTATTGTTTGCTTGTCTGTTTATTGTTTTCACCCCCAAACGACCATCTTTCTGAGTGTAGATAAAAAAATTTAAAATCTATTTATAATTATTAAAAAAAAAATGTTTTTGTTTTTCCTTTTCGCACGTTATTTTTCAGATTGTGGAAGGGAATGCAGAGCCAGAGATGACGCTCCTGACGTACCTCCGGACAAAATGTATCCTTATGCTTAATAATAATAATGGAACTTTATTGATTCCCGTGGGGAAATTATTTTTACGCCTCCCTCAACTTGCTCTTTTTGTAGCGCAAGTTGTCCGCGATATACTTCAAATACTGAGTATAAATATTCTAGTCCAAATAATTTGTTCAGGTTATGTCATATTTACAAACTGATACGTTTAACGTGGAATATACTGTATTTCCATTTTTAGATTATAGATTTTTTTTAACAATATATGTATACTAACGTGTTGCAGATAATGTTTTGATGAAAATATGGTGTTTGTTATGATGATGAAAGTTTATTTGTTTGTTTGGTTGTTTTTTTTCCAACCGGAAGTTATGACCACAGCTGAATATCTGTGTATTGTGTGCATTCTGCAGTAGTAATACTCCAAATATCATTTCAGTCCAAAGCCTTTCACACAGATTTGATTTAATCATTTTGAGGGGGTGTATCTCTTGCTGGCCAATCATGCTGCATTGTACTATATTCAGGTTGATGATTCAATGCAGGGTTGTGGGTTCAATTCCTGCCCTTGCCTCTGTGTTTGTGTGTGTTTCTGTGTTCTCCCAATGCTTGTTTAGATTTCTACCTGCACTTTGAAACTTATGCTTAAGCAACCTAATGTGTCTAATTTGCCTATATTGTGTGATTTTGAGTTTCGCTTGCAGAAATGGGCAACTATCGATTGTGCAGACATTCTGTTTACACAAGTCCTCGTTTATACAAACGTTTGCGATTTGTCAGTAATGGTGCAATGACTTTCTTTCCCACTAGGCAAAGCTGTACTTTACATTGTGAGGTCGCCGTTATTTACAGAAGTGTGAAAGTAAAGTTTTTCTGTCACTTGATCCTTAATATTGTTCTACTCAGTGGGACTGACTGGGACCAAGCTGGGGTGTGCAGAGGGAGGGTGCGGGGCCTGCACTGTCATGATCTCCAGGTTCAACCCACACCAGAACAGAATTGTGTATCCTTTTCTAAACATAAGCACACAAAAGTACATTCAGCGATGTGGTGGGTGGTGTGACCAGTGTTTTGAGTCTGGTGAATAGAAGGAAATGGAAATATTCATATTTCATCATAAATGTGGTGTTGCTTCTGACATAGGGTTATTTTACAGTATATCATTACAAATCATTTACCAATGTGTTAAAAAGGTTGAATCTAGGTCACTGCAGAGGAACAAAGTTCAAGGGTTACAATATCATGTGATACAGATTGTGACAAAGAAATTCTTTTAATGACATGACAACACAATGTGTTGTTTCTACGGTATTTTATTTATGTATAAATGTGTATTGTTTAAAAAAAATTCCCATATTTACACAGATCCATAAAATGGCAGAATTGTACCCCCACCCCCCCATAACTGTATAGATGCTAGATAATATGTAGCATGTTCCTCTAAAATGAGGATGGCACATGATTCTTTGCAAATACCTGTGGGTCAGAGGTGTTGAATGAGTTTCTTAGGGATTATATTGGAACTCTCTCAGTATTTGATATCAGAGTGTAGTCTGCTGTTTGGTCAGGCTGGTCCTGGTTCTAGGCCTTTATGAAATACTTTCAGTCACCATGCAGTCAATGCCTGCTTGGCTCCAGTCTGCTCACTGCATTACAGTGCTGTCACCACGGTGGAGGGAATTGGCAGTGTGGCCACCCAAGTACACCCGGTCCAGGTAAACACGTGTATCCCTGTGTCCTATCATGTCTTTCTGTAAAAATCTGGTTTGCTTTTTTTCTTGTTTTGTTTAATAAATGAAAAATACCAAAGCATAATTCTTCCAGCAAGAAAAGGTTATAGATTGCATCTATACAAGACTCATTGCATGTTAATCATATTCTGCTTTAAAAAAGAATTTGGTTATATCCTATACAATCTTAGTCTAATACAATAAATCCTCAGGGACTCCCAGACAGGCCATATTTTTGCTCCCTTCCAGCTCCTACACTGTAGCACACATGTACCAGGTATTCGGTATTCTTGATTGCTTAAATATTTGGTTTGGGTTGTGCTGGGTTCTTGTGGACTCAGTTGAGAAAGAAACATTGTAATGGAGTAATCTCTGGCTGGAGGTATGTGCAAATTAATGCAATGTAAATTAAATTGCAAAACAAGTTCCACTTTTCCGCCCAGGAGCGGATTGCCAAGGCCCATGGCTCACAATGTGGATTTTGCACCCCGGGAATCGTCATGTCCATGTATGCCCTGTTGAGGAACAGACCTCAGCCTTCCAAGCTAGACATCGAGGAGGCATTTCAAGGTAATATTTACAAGCACGTGCTGATTCTCCCGAGTTCAATACGCCCCTAGGTCAACAAGGCCAACGTTTCACGTTTCACTAATCACAGTATTCTTGTAAGAACACTGCTCCTATACTGTGTATGGAGACATATATTCTTTGTGTTTCTGTGTGGGTTTACTCCATAGGCGGAGTTTCACATTTTTGCCTGGGAGGGCAAAAGAGATTCGCTAGTCGAGAGAGTAGAGCTTTTTTTTAAAAAAATTAATTTAGCCATAATTTACTCATTTAAATTATATGATAATGCAAATAAAATGAAACCATGTGAAAAAAAAAATTATTCATGTTTGACAAAATTGATTGGTTCTGGTTCCATACTCTGCCCCCCCTGGCCCCCCCTACACTCCCCCTATGGTTTACTCTGGCTCCCTCTACAACAACATGCGTTTAAGTGTCTTTAAATTTAAATGACTCGTGTACCTCCTGCACTGTCTATAACTTGTGGAGCACATACAAAAATCTTGTCCTCCGTAACTCAAATTATAAAACTTTTACTGTCATTCCACCTAACTATGATCAGTACTATTAAAAATATCAAACACATCCCCCGCAAACGTTTATGCCTATGTTCATTTTTCACAGGCAATTTGTGCCGTTGTACTGGATATAGGCCAATACTGGAAGGGTACAAGACGTTTGCCATAGTAAGTATGGACCCCATTAGATATCGCCATTGTAGTTAACCTGTATTTACTTCACTGCAAGCTGACATGATCTGTGCAGATGTTTAATTGGCAATACTGACATTATAACTTAGGTCTGCATGGTGGAGGCCTATCTGTTTATTAGATGTTACAGTTTATAGCTACAGTATTTGGCTGTTGTTAAAATGCTTGCCCAGCTGGTACTGTAGTGTTAAAGGATAGGACCATGAAATCTGTTAGCTATTGTACCTAGAGTGGTTATTCAGTTGTATAGACTTATTTTTAAGTAAGGCGCTCCAGTGAAATTTATCCAAGTATATAATTGGCTACACAATCTGTAACCTCCTTTGGGTGATGGCATCAGGTAAATGATTGTATATAACTCAACAACTGATGTCCTGATCTTTTAAAAACCTGCAGGATAGTGGTTGCTGTGGAAGAAAAGGAAAACAGAATGATTGCTGCATGAACAGAGAAACCAATGATGTTAATGTGAGAACTCAATCCTTGAAGACGCACCTTATTTTTAAGCAAGACTAGAGCTGTCATTACCTTGGCTTTTATGTTGTAATTTCGCAGTTATCTGGACAGCGAAATCATTCGAGCTTGAAGAGAAGTTATACTTTTAAGGATATGTCTGGCAATCGTACAGACCAACTAAGCATGTTGCATAACTAGTCAGAAGTGAACAGAACTTGACATTACGTCATAACACTGGTGCCAACCTGTTACAACACCGATATCAATGAGCCGAACACAATATTTAGTTAAGAGCGGTGTCACCATTTCCTATTAGAAGGACAACTTCTCACAATGCTTTTGCATATTCAACCCCAACATGTACGCATATTTTGCATTCACATTTGACGCATGCATGACATGTTGTATACATGACAGTGGAGTGTATGCACCTTAATCAGTTTTATTGAGTAAATACATTAAATAACAATACATTCCTTAGTTCAGATTCAGTACTTCCCCATTCTGTCTTTTAAAATGTTTTTGTAATGATAGAATGAAAAGTACATTCGGTTAAATTTATATGATTATTAGTAGCAGTAGTAATAAAAATAGTATCACAAGAATAATAGTAGTAATTTCTCTGCATTGACAGTAAACATTAATAAGTATTATATTTAAAAGTTTGATTATTTAAACTTTCTGCTATTGCCATCCTTCTGACTAAAGTGGAATTATTACTAATTGCAGGGAGGTTCTGTCTCGCAGCTGTATGATCCCTCTGAGTTCAGGCCTTGGGACCCCACGCAGGAGATCATATTTCCTCCTGAGCTTTCGGTATGTGCACATATATCGCATTTATCTTTTGTTTATGGCACAGTTATCTGCCAGTTGTAACTGCAGCTCTCCATAACATTCTAGCAGCTACATATTAATTGGTGTAATAAGGCCTGTCATATAGCAGTGACTTTTCACAAACTATTGCTCTGGTCATCTGCAATATTTTAGTATTAATATCGGTATTTGTATTACAGTATTAAAATCTACTTATTGTCATGATCCGCTCCGTCCGATCCTCCCGTGTGCCACGCCCACCTCATTTCCTCGTGTGATACCCTGATTGTGATCACCTGTGTCTTGTTAATCCCTGACTGGTCTGTGTATTTAGTCCGTGTCTTTCTCCAGTACGACAGATCAGTCATTGTTAAATGTTACGGTTAGTGTTTGGTGATCGTTCCTGTCTGCCTGTCTCCGTACAATAAACCCCAATTCCCTGTACGCTCCGGCTCTGCTCGCCTCTTTGTCCGCTCGCCTGGCCGCCGACCGTAACACTTATAGTGTAACAAAATTATTATGATATTTTTTTACTTATGTTTGCTCAGTAGCCCATGTTCTATCAAGTAATCACAGTCAGTGGAAACGAAGCGCAGAATATGCATTACTGTGGTGTTTTGCTTGCAGCGTTTAGCCAAACAGGAAAATAAGATACTGCAGTTTAAAGGTGAGCGAGTTGTATGGATCCAACCCAGCTGCCTGACAGAGCTACTGGACCTGAAGGCGAAATATCCTGAAGCAAAGCTGGTCGTGGGCAATACAGAAGTCGGTGAGTTACCACCTTTAGGAAGGGATGAACATATTAATAGGTAAAATTCAAGTTAAAGGCAGTCTATGCTTATGATAAACAAATTAGAATCACAAAAGAGGACCTCTGTAATGCTTACGTTGAAACAGTGACTGCACTGCTGAATCAGATGGTTACGGCTTTCAGGTTTGAACAAAATGCTTTTGCTTATTGTTAATAAAGAGATCCATAAGGAAGGTGTTCATTTGTTCATTTATTGTTCATTTGAAGTACATTCATTTATTAATTTACATTTATTTAAATTTGTGATAACGAAGGTAGAGCAATCAATGCAGGTGGGAAATGCCTTCAAATTGTAGATGGATTTTAATCTCAGAAAAAAACTTTACTATAGTACAGCATATCATTACCAAGTGAACTAGCCTTTGTCAGCATTGTATAAAAAAATACAAATAATATTTACAAATCAGAGTAAAAAAGAAACGTATTTGCAAATAAAATTGTCGATAAATGGTAATATAACAATGTTATCATGTCTTCGATGTTTATAATACTGTTTAAATTATTACACCATTTTTTAAGGTATTGAAATGAAATTCAAGAATATGCTGTATCCTGTGATTTTGGCTCCTGCTGTCATCCCTGAGCTCACCGGTGTCCAACAAACGAGAAATGGTCAGGCCACCCCTGCATCCGTCATGATGAATGTAGAATGAAGTTTAGATTAAATACACATACAACTTAATCCTTCATCTGGGTGACTTCCAGTCAATCATCTTGGCATTAATTCAAACCAACCATTATCTGCTGTTTCAACTTTCCATTCAGAAAATACGAATCTGTGCAGAGTAAAATTAGCAAAAGAGATTCCGGAATCACCAGGACATATAGCTTTGTATTATTTTCAGATGCACATGTCTATATAGTCAGACATGTGAAAATCAATTAGCCTACATGTGTGTAAGATCGTATACTGTATGGGTCTTTCTGATGCTTTAATGTATTAAAATAACATGGTAATTTTAACACAATAAAAAGTAAGGCTTATGTGTCCAGGGATCTTATTTGGTGCGGCCTGCACCCTCACCCAACTGGAAGAGGTGCTTCGCAGCTCTATAGACGACCTCCTGCCTTACCAGACTGAAGTTCTTCATGCCATACTGGAGCAGCTACGATGGTTCGCCGGACGACAAATCCGAAACGTGGCGGTGAGGGAGTTGGTTATGGCGACTGGTATCCAACAGTGCCGGTATCATCTCCTGTTTTACAGGTCCATATCTGCAACGTTAATTTGATTTAGTATCTATGGTCAACCTATTGTCTTCTTGTTTACAGGCTATAGGGGGCAACATAATGACAGCCAGTCCCATCTCTGATCTCAACCCTGTGTTCATGGCAGCCGGCTGCAAGCTAACAGTCATGTCTAAAGGTAAATAATGCTTACGCATGAACTGTCTTAGGCAAATGCACTTTCACTCTCAGAAAATTTGTACCTTTGCTTGTCACTGGGACTGTACCCTCAAGGGTCTGCCAATTGTACCTTTAGCTGTGGGTAATTGTACCTTTTAAGGTACAGACAGGTACAGACTCTCAGGAACATTTTTGTACCATTGATGGTACAGTAATGTCGTTCAGCTTGTTTGTACCTTTGGGATGTTCATTTCTGTAGTCCATCAACTAGTAATGTAATGTAATGTTTTATATGTGTTACTGTGTTAAACTGGAGTTTGAAAAACATGGGGGGTCAACTGTAAAAATATATTAAGCTCATAATAATATAAGTTCACGTAGAGCTGAGATGTCTGAAATGATCTGCTCCAGGAGGAATACGAGTCGTACAGATGGATGACCAATTTTTCCCAAGATACCGAAAAACAGCCTTAAAACCTGATGAGATTCTGTTATCTATTGAAATTCCTTACACAAGGAAAGTACGCAGACTTTTTTGTTTCCTTTGCCAAATAGCTGGTTATCAGTTCATCTACTGAGAGATATTGAATGATGTGAGATGTGTCTCCAGCTCAATACACCTTTGCATGTCTCAGTAGAGATCCTTTGTATCTTGGAGCCTTTTTGCATATGGATTGGTCTACTGAATCGATTCCCAGGGAGTCAGGCCACTTTTTGTATTACAGGGTCAGTATTTCTCGGCATTTAAGCAATCCCTACGCCGCGAGGATGACATCGCCATTGTGACCTGTGGCATGAATGTCATTTTTGAGGAGGAGACAAACACCGTCAGTCACCTCCAGCTCAGCTATGGCGGAATGGCGCCCACCACCATCCTGGCCAAGGAGACCTGCAAGATGCTAATTGGGAGGTTAGGGATTTAAATATAAGGATATCAATACATGCCATGCGATGGGTTGGCACCTCATCCTGGGTTGTTCCTTGCCATGCACCTGTAGCCTCTGGGACAGACTGCAGACCTCCTATGACCCTGATTAAGACAATTGAATACAGAAAATGGATGGATGGATGGATTCCAAAACTGAATGAATGGGTAGATACCAATATTGGATGGATAGATGGATACTAATATTGGATGGATGGATGTATGGATGGATGAACAAATGACATACAATGCATTACAAATTATTTTTATAAAGCATTGGTTTTTCCTCTGAAATATGGCTTTAAATGTGCCTGTTTTATTAGGTATATCTTTAAATTGTTCCTAATGAGCCTAACCTCTGATGGAACGGACATTCTATCCAGTGTTTCCCCTGCTTTCAGATGGACTAGTAGTGATATTCAATGAAATGTACATATTTTGTCTACAGGAAGTGGAATGAGAATCTCCTTGAAGAAGCCTGCAGCCTCTTGTCCAAGGAGATGACCCTTGACCCCTCAGCCCCTGGTGGTTCCATCACCTACAGACGCACACTGACCATCAGCCTCTTTTTTAAGTTCTTCCTTACTGTCCAGCACAAGCTGGCAGGAGACTTAAAGAAACAGGTAATGATAGGCCATGCACAAAGGAGGGGAGCAGCAGTGGTCTTAAAAACATTGATCAGATTACAGAGAACAATATAATTAAGAGTTTTGCAAATATTACTCAGAAAGGTTACAGGTACATGTAGCATTAAGCAATAAACAACATCAGACATCAAAATAAGTCAAAATAGAAATATTGGGCCAAATTATAGTATGTTTTATCCTATCATTCATCGTCCAGGACTACAGTTTTATAATCAGATTTTGAAAGATAGCCTACGTCATGATTCTTCTCATATAGGGGATTGTTTTGGAAGATGTCAGACTGGACTACATCAGTGCCACTGAGCTTTTCCACAAAGAGTTCCCCTCCTGTGCCCAGGTTTACCAGGTAGGTGGCCGTCTTTTCCTGAAAATACAGCAATGGAGCGTGTACCGCAAACCTGTGGCACAAAATATCTTCAAATTTCAGAGTTTTACAGTATTAGTAAACAGAGGTATAATGCAGACTTTTCTCTCTTGTCTGATACTCGTCCTTCGCGTATCTTTGCGACACACACATTTATCTTGAAATAAAATCCTAGCCAACAATTATTTATGGAATACATTTGCTACTGGTCTTGAACCTCATAAACCCCCCCAAAACTTTTTTTTCTTACCCTCATGAACTCCGATGGCCACAAAATACACCTGATATGCACCTGTGTCACTCTGTCCAGTGTTCATTTTACACCATGTTACCTGCCAAAAAGAAATAAAAACACCAGAATTCCTTGCAGTTAAATAGATACCAAGTGGGTATGAAATCAGATGGATAGAAGTGGTACAACATTTATTTTCATTCTGAAATGTCATGAATTCACACCAACCTGCAGGTCAAACACAGATTAGTGTCATGCACTTATCCTGTTCTGAGAAATGAGGAGCAGTATTTGTTTATATGTGCTGAGGTAATGAGTATTAAATCAAATGTTATTGTCCCAGGCAGTGCCCCTAGGGCAGAATGAAGAGGATGTGCTAGGTCGACCCATCATGCACCTCTCTGCCCTGAAACAAGCCACTGGTGAGGCAGTGTACTGTGATGACATCCCACACTACAAGAAGGAGCTTTTCCTGGCGCTGGTCACCAGCACCACGGCACACGGCCAGATTCTGTAAGTGTGTGGATTGGCTCTTCTTTGAATCCTTAAGTTGGCTGCTAAAAAACTATTCTGCTACAATTGTTACTTGGCTGTGTTGCCATCAGGTCCATTGATTCAGAAGAGGCCATGTCTTCACCTGGCGTTGTCACCTTCCTCACTGCTAAGGACATCCCTGGTAGCAACCTGACAGGACCTGCTGTTTATGATGAGACAGTTCTGGCTAATGGAATGGTAATTATAGCAACCATGGTAGTGTATTGAATAGAGATTGAGGGAAATCGTCTGACTAAGCAATCATCTACTGGCTATACTGATGAGAGGATGCTGGATGGTTTTGTCGGAAGCATTGTCTGAGTACTGCTCCTGAATAACCATAATTCAGTGCTTATATTTTTAGATGCTTAAACATTTGTGCTGTATATACCTGTACAGCAGTCTGCATGTTATAATTCATACACACCTGTAAAAATCAAAGGTGAGGGATTCTTCTTTGCAGAATTTGTATCAGGTCTTTCTATAATCTTCCAGATAAGATTAACTAAAACGAACTTTCTTCTTAGACCAAGACATTATTTGTGCTCTTACAGTGACTGTAGTAATGTGTACTATTGTAGTTCTTCAAGACAATTACGAGTTCTAAAGCAGTAATCTCAGATGAGCAATGGCAATGCAAGTGACCTTTACTGCAGACATAAAAATTGATGATTTACTAAGTGGTGTCCAGATAGTCTCCTCCTAGCTTGGCACAGTTTCAGCAGAGTAGCTGAGCACTGGCAGAAAAATAGGCAGTGCAGTTGGTGCAGCTGCACTGGGGCCCGCAGAAACAGGGGGCCACACAGAGAGAGGGGCAATAAAAAGTCGAAGCAAGAAGTTAAGCTATCTTTCATTAACCATTGTGCAACTTGTTATGGCACCTAAAGACCAACCAACAGTATTACTGGTACGGTCAGTATTTTGAGTGTAAAACACACCACTGTAAAAATGATGACAAGGTGGCAGGCCTATTACTGAATCAAATATGTGGGAGAATTACAGTTTGGAAGAGAATCCCAAATAAGGAGGGAAATGCATACAATTATATACCAAAAATTTACATAAAAATTGGGCACAGTTCTTTTTTTTTTGTTCTCAGGGTAGGAAGTCATGTATATTTGATTGTGTGCATGGACAAGTTTCCAGAAACGATGAGGGGGTCCCCTATTAAATCATACATTGGGGCCCAGCTTATGCCACTGGCATGGATATTGTACCCATTGATGTATTAAACCCATTACTGCAGTGTCATGAACTTTGTCACTTTTTCCAAAGGTTACATGCGTAGGACACATAGTGGGGGCCATTGTTGCTGACACACAGGCCCACGCTCAAAGAGCTGCAAAGTTAGTGAAGATCTCCTACAAAGAGCTGAAGCCAATTGTCACCATTCAGGTTAGTAGCAATGCACCAACAAAAGCGATGCTTTCAGCTTTTGTAGTGTTTTTGCATCTGTGCACTTTATGTTGCTTTGCAACTGTGTGCAAACATATTTCCCAAGGGACTAATAAAGCAGATCTTATCTTACAGGCACATATAAAATTCACACTTATTGTACTTTAACAAATAAGCAGAATAACTGAGAAAATCACAAAATTGTGATTCGACTTCAAGCGTGTTTCCAGAAGCAGAATGTGCAATTTTTGTTTCCCCCCTCCCCCCAATGCAGGAGGCAATTGAATGCAAATCATTTTATCAACCAGTGAGATCAATTAAGAAAGGGAACCTCGAGGAAGGATTTAAAAAGGCAGATCTCGTTCTGGAAGGTGTGAAATCCTTTGTATTCATTTTTGGTCATTTTTAATGATTATTTCAGGATTGTTCCAAAGACTCTAACATTTATGTTGTGGTTTTAATTGCTATAATTAATGTATAG
The DNA here is from genome assembly GCA_015163995.2 of Mormyrus lacerda. Lineage (NCBI taxonomy): Eukaryota > Metazoa > Chordata > Actinopteri > Osteoglossiformes > Mormyridae > Mormyrus > Mormyrus lacerda. Next base: position 15,594 of record JAABNX020002040.1, on the reverse strand, counting down.
TGCATTATAGATTACAACTTCATTGGAGCTTATGACGTATTATAATCTACATTATAATGCCTTATGACTTTGAATAGAAGATGCTGTAATGCTTTATTAATTCTTATGCCGACCATTATGAATCATTATGAAGGCATCTATAGTGCATTATAGATGAGAGCTTCACTGGAGCTTATGAAGTATTATAATCAACACTGTAATGCCTTATGGCTTGTGGGCAGTGGTGGCTTAATGGTTAGGGAAACACACTTGTAATTGAAAGATTGTTTGAATCCCCAACCACCAAGGCAGCACTGAGGTACCCTGAGCAAGGTACTGCTCCCCGGGCGCTGAATTAGCTGTCCCGTACTATGTCACATATGGGTTAAATGCAAAGGACACATTTTGTTATCAATGACCACTGATCTCTAATTCTCTAACTCTAAAACTGAAGATGCTATAACTCTTACGCCAGCCATTGTAATGCATTATGGAGGTACTTCTTCTAGTAAAGTGTTACTGAACAAGCTCTTCTTGCTGGTTATGTGCTTGCATCCTGCCCGCTCTTGCTGTGCAGGAAAGATACATATTGGGGGACAGGAGCATTTTTACCTGGAGACCAACTGTTCTCTGGCTGTTCCCAGAGGAGAGGACGGGGAAATGGAGCTGTTTGTCTCAACACAATCTGCTACCAAGACTCAGGTATGTAGGTCACCATGGAAATACCACTTTTGGTGGGTAATGGATATACAGTAATGACAGACGATCACAAAAACTATAAAACAAATGAAAAAAGTATAGTTTTTGTTTAACCTCAGGGCTTAATTATTAATTGCAAGTGGCTAAATGGAAGCTTACTGTAAACCTTGCAGAATATTTACCCCCAAGTATAAAGATTTTCCTCTGAGACACAGGCACTTACTGTAATTACTGAATAATCAAATGCTGTTAAAATATCTGCTACTAAGTCTTGTATGTCTACTAATTTACTTTCGTAACATTCCAGTGTTTTATTCATTAATCCCTTTAGTTGTATATTTTTTTTCTCCCTTTTCTTTTTTGGAATCTCGGTGGATAATTTCAGCAACTGGTTGCCAAGGTGCTCGGAGTCCCAGCCAATCGGATTGTGTGCAGAGTGAAGAGGATGGGGGGCGGCTTTGGGGGAAAGGAGTGTCGGAGCACACTGCTGTCGACTGTGGTGGCGCTAGCAGCTTATAAGTAGGCATCTCCTACATCAGTACCTATATTTGAAAAAGCAACTTACTTTACCTACTAATACTATTCTCCATTCTATTTTTTATTAACACCCTCATGATGTATGTCAATGAATGTAGCTAAAAAAAAAAAATTAACACCCCTGCCACAATTACCATACTCAGCTTTATGAACTAATTTTAATTTTAATTTATGAACTAAAAGTTTGTTTATGAGCTTTATGAACTAATTTTTTGCTACGAATGTTAATAGTATTTTGTTTTTATGTAGTTTCATATTTATATTTCGCAGTAAAACGTGTTTCAAAATGTGCTCTGAAAATGGGGAGGGGCCATTCTTAGACTGAAATCATTTGAAGTGAATACGGTTTTGAAATGTAAGATAATGGCTGAAAAAAAATGATGTCTGCAGTAGATGCATGTATGACACGGTATGTGGAGGCCGGACATAAACAGCCGCTCATCAGCTTCAGCGTTTTGCCGTTGTGGACTGACCTGCACAGCCAGTGTTGTGTCTTACGTGGATTTGTCTTTCCCACCCAGATTAAAAACTCCTGTCCGCTGCATGCTGGACCGAGACGAAGACATGCTTGTCACTGGGGGCCGTCACCCATTCCTGGGACGCTATAAGGTGTGAGACCAGGCTTGAAATCTTCTAGTGCTGCTCATCTATCAGCTTCCATCTTTGCTTCAGTAATTTAACTGCAGTTATTTATTCCTAGAGAGACCAGAAATTAAATATTATCAGATGTCCATATCGTGGACAAAAAAAAGTGGCAAAGTACTTCCTTGTCAAATTTCAGCAAGCTAAGATTTACCTAAAGCTAGTCATGTTTGTCTTTTATTCAATATCCTGCTTTATAAACGGTCATAAAAACGCATGTTATTTTCTCTTCAGGTTGGCTTCATGAAGACCGGTAAAGTAATCGCCCTGGAAGTGACGTATTACTGCAACGCAGGGAATTCTATGGATCTCTCACTATCAGTGAGTGTTTTTAATGTTTTTGAAAGACATGAAATGAGCCTGAATCTTACCCTTTCAAGAATCACATATGTAATGTCTGATGTATCTCTATCCATCATTGCATATTTTCAGTTATCAATAATCATGAGATCATAAACTTTAGCATATTTGTGATTTTAAATATATTTTCGCAGGGATAGGTTTGACGTAACAAAACATGCATTGCTTTTTCTTTAAGATTTTAGAGAGGGCTCTGTTTCACATGGAGAACTGCTACAATATTCCTCATATCCATGGAACAGGATATATGTGCCGGACGAACTTGCCCTCCAACACCGCGTTCCGTGGGTTCGGGGGACCCCAGGGGATGATGGTAGCTGAGAGCTGGATATGTGATGTGGCAATGGCCTGTGGCCTACCTGCTGAGGAAGTGAGTGATGACAATAATATTCTTTGTGGCTAAGGTTGCGATTTCAGAAAATACCGCTATTCTGAATGTTTAGCATCTGTGGTCTGTGGGGGGAAAAAAAATATCTTTCATCACTTGCAAATGAATCAAATTGTTTTGCAGAGTCACTTCAGCTTTACAGTATGTGACAGGTCAAATTACGTAGCACTGGGGTCATGTTGATTGGTCATACTTTGAGAAACACGTGTCACAACTTGGATTATATCCTTATTGCAGCAGTGCTATTTTAGGAAAATGAACAATGACCATAAAATAAAAAATATGTGTGTTTGACAGTGACAGATTATTTTAGGGTACGTTTGCCATCAGAAAGCTGTTAGTGGAAAAAAAAGATGTTTATTAACTTCAGTGAATATTCTACTAAGATTTGCTTATGGTTTATTTTAGTAAGTTAATGTAGACCGAAATGCAACACTTAAAATGCTGTCTAACCCTAAGTGTTTCCTATATGTGTACAAACAGAACTTTTGAAGAGATTCCTCTAATAATACCTCAGATAATGAGACCAAAATAAATTATGCATCTAAGCATCTAAATACGATGTCATCCCATCGTGGGCACAAAAATCACCAAATGAATCCTGCACAAAGTGCATTATTCTCTGAAAGTCTGAATAGTATGAACTGTCCTCAATTGACATTGAATTTAAATGAATGTCTATTATTTGCAGGTTCGGAAATTGAACCTTTACGAAGAGGGAGATCTAACGCCTTTCAATCAGCGTCTGGAGCAATTTACCATCGGCCGCTGCTGGGAAGAGTGCCTGGACCTCGCTAAGCATCACTATCGTAGGACACAAATAGAGCAATTCAACAGGTCAGGACTGGAGAAATCAGATTTTTTTTTTCTCAAAAGCATTCAATGGGTGAAGGTTGTATAACGTACATGTGAATTATAGGATTATTCCCCTCTTTCCGGAGATGGCATTGGTAATATATTAACAATTACATTTTACGTATTTTCCAGACATTTTTGTCAAAATCAACATACAAGTGAGGCAAATAGCACATCACTAATGTACTTGGTGACAAGGAGTCAAGTAGGCATAAGTGCTGCTAGGCTGAGATTCTGATGAGTACCCATGTAAACATACACAGAAAGAGTTGTCACAGATTTCTTATCGGCTTCCAGACAACATCGCTGGAAGAAAAGAGGGATTTCTGTAATACCCACCAAGTTTGGAATTAGCTTTACCGCTATTTTCCTCAATCAGGTAAATATCCTTTGTGTCCCGAGTTTACATCTAATGAACTGAACTATTCACCTCTGGTCTGACTCACTCTGTCTTCAGAAAGTTCCCTCTGACTCATAACTGTGAGGCTGTGTTGTTGGTATGGTCACCATCTAGTCTCTGTCAGGTGGGACACTGAGTTACTTCAGGTTTGACAAACTACTTTAAAACTCAAAGGCTCCTGTGCTCGGCTAATCAGTCCAATTCGTCTTCTGCTTTGACTGGTTTGTTTCCTTGATTGAAAGACTCATCCAGCTGATTCACATTAACATTAGTGACACATGCCTTATTATAGGAGACTGACCAATCAGCACACAGCAAGAGCTCAGTGCTCAAGTGAAATCCTGGTCATTTTGATTGATTAGTAGTTTACAAACCGTGTCCTAGCCCATAGTGTCCCCACTGACATGGATCAGATGGTCACCCTAGTTGTTGGGGTGTTGGCATATTGTTCTAATCTTCTTCATGTTCTTCTAGGCAGGAGCCCTGGTCCACATATACACTGATGGCTCCGTTCTCCTAACACACGGTGGCACTGAGATGGGGCAGGGGCTACACACCAAAATGGTCCAGGTGCGTGTATCATCGCGAGGTAGATCTTCTGCACAGATGGCAGCTATAATGGTATTGAGCAAACAGTCTGCATATAAAACGTAAAGTATGGAATAATAGAAAAATGACTATATTGTGCTGTGCTACACTGTAAGCAGTAGTAAAAGTACAGGTTTTTAAAGTACGATGTGGGGCATAACAAATATAACTCCTTTGTAATGGTTTCAGTACAGTTTTAGTTAAGGTATGCATTTTTATAGCCACTGTACATCAAACAATGAGAAGCCATTTAGCAGCACCAGTGGTCCCAATCAGCAGCACAGCATATATAATATGCATAGAGGCATAAGGCGATAGATATAGACACATGTATAGACAAAGACATTTGAGATATACAATGGAGTATAAAACCAGAGTTATATGTACAGTATTTCTGGAACTGTGAAAAATGATACCAATGCAATAAAGAGGCACAAATGGCAGAATGAATTTTAATGTTTGCACCTATTTCACACTGTTACCATTTTGCGCTGTTTCACAAATGCTATGCAGATATTTCAGGTTTTAATATTGTGATCTGTGTAAATTATTGATGAATGAAAGTTCTGGATAAACAAATCATCTAATGGCTGTATTCCCTGTTCAGGTGGCCAGTAGGGCCCTGGGCATCCCGGCCTCTAAGATCCACATCACAGAGACCAGCACTAATACTGTCCCCAACACAAGTCCCACTGCGGCCTCCGTTTCCTCGGATCTCAATGGCATGGCTGTCTACGTAAGACAGCAGCAGCAGCCTACAGATTGACTGATTCAGGAGTGACTGTGTCAGATAATACAAGGCAGAAAAAAAGAATGACCAAACTTCTCTGTGTAATTTGACATTATGAAAAGTATGCAGACCAGAGATGGAAATTTCAGGTCCAGAAAGTACAAATCCAGACCAAGATTTTGTTTCAACCAACCTGTTGAATATAAAGAGTCATAATCACAGAAAAACAAAACATTGGTTTGGATTTGTACTTTCTGGATGAAAATGATGAAATTTTCATCATTTGTTAAATGAAATGAAGGGATTCTATCTTAAACCATAAACTTAGACCGTAAACAAACTACTCTGATTATATTTTAATGACAAATGCTCTGCAAGACAGATTGTAATATGGATATAAGGTTATGAGTAATATGAGGGAAGAACTGCAATAAAATTATTTCTTTAATCCTTCCAGAATGCCTGCCAGACCTTGATCCAGCGTCTAGAACCCTACAGAACCAAGAACCCTCAGGGTACCTGGGAAGATTGGGTCAGAACTTTTCCTGTCAAACACCCATTAGGAGCACGTTTGCTAGTTCTGTATATATTGTTTGTGTCGTGTAAGCATGTGACATGCATATCAATACTAACTGTACTTTTTAAATCTTTATGTTACAGGTAACAGCAGCATATCTAGACAGAGTCAATTTATCAGCAAATGGCTTTTACAAGTAAGTTAAACTTCATACAATATCTATCATCAGGTTTTGAGATACCTAAATTAGAAATGTTATTGCTTTGGACTTTTTTGATTTTCCTTATTTCAAACCAGGACACCTGATTTGGGGTATGACTTCGAGACCAATCAAGGAAGGCCGTTTAACTACTTCAGCTATGGCGTGGCTTGTTCAGAAGTTGAAATCGATTGTCTAACTGGAGATCACAAGGTAGCACTGAATAGACTGAAATTGATTTCCTATAATGTCATAAACCAGACCTTCCCAATATGTTTTTCCTAAGTGCCACATTCTGTCAGCAACACAAAGCCAAGTACCACTGCTTACGATAATGTCCTGTAACTGCTGCTTTAAGGCAAAAGGGTACTTATTGGTGCTCACCATGGTAACAACTGTAAAAATTAAGAGACAAATCCATCTTTTTTAATTAATAAAATAATGCAAAATGTTATTCCTTCTGTCATTTGATTTAAAATGTATAGAATATTTATTACTTTCACATATGCATTACTTTTTCATAACATAAAAATTACATTACTTGACAACTCATGATGACATGGAACCTTATTCCCTCCAGAACCTTCACACCACCATCGTCATGGATGTTGGCAAGAGTCTGAACCCAGCCATTGATATTGGGCAGGTATGGATCAACTTAACCTTGTAGCATTTGATTCCTTCCTAAACTAATATTAATGCTATGTGAATGCGATATATGGAGGCAAAAATGGTGAGTCGTGTGGTCTACGCAGGTGGAAGGAGCGTTCATGCAGGGGGTGGGTCTCTTTACCCTGGAAGAGCTTCACTACTCCCCGCAGGGCATCCTGCTTACTCGTGGGCCGGGCATGTACAAAATTCCAGCCTTCGGAGATATTCCCACCGAGTTCAAGGTGTTTCTCCTCAGGGATTCCCCCAACGAGAAAGCCATCTTCTCCTCCAAGGTAAGACGCAAGAGGCAGTCTTTCAGCCTTCCTCAAGGACCTTTCAAAAATCAACACGTACAAACTATGTATAGCTAATGTGACTCAGGACTTTTATAGGGTGCTCAAATGGGGAGGGGAGCATGACTCGGGGCAAATTTTGCTGACCAGTATGGGTCCTATTCAGTAAATTCAGTAAATTTCATTAACCGGTGAGTTGTTATTGTGTTATTAAATAGGTGTACTTAGAACCTGAAAAGGAGCACCTTCAATTGTTCGGGTGAAAGGGGCAGATGCTCAGGCACCCCACCCCCATGCACATGTATGCTGCGATTAATGCAGTGTACTCTGTAAAAACACTCTATACAAAGTATTTATCTGCAAAGACTCTTCAATTTCTGCAAATAAATTATAAACGTCGTATCTCTGTTCAGTTGTGAAGTTTTCTGTCTTGCCTGTGTTCTTGTTGGTGTTTTTGTGGAATATTGTTGACTCACTATTGTAATTGTCTTGTAAAAAATAGCTTTTGTCATCATTATCTTCATCCTGTGATCCTTACCAGGACAAGCAGCTGGAAGATGGATGGATGGATGGATGGATGGATTGATTGATTGATTCTCAACCTCATACATCTGTGTCTCATTTCAGGCTGTAGGGGAACCACCACTCTTTCTGGCAGCCTCCGTTTTTTACGCCATTAAGGACGCCATCACTGCCGCTAGGGCAGAGTCAGGACTTAATGGCCCCTTTCAACTGGATAGTCCTGCCAGTGCAGAAAGGATACGAGTTGCCTGTGAAGACAGGTTCATCAGAATGGTATGTCACTGTGCGTCTATTTATTGCACAGTTCCTTATTTAGCAGCAAAATTAACATAGCACAACTGACATGATTCAGAAGCGGTCGTCTTTATTATTACTTAATATGGTTGTTATTGTTGCAGACAATGCACACGGTTTGTAAAAAAATTACATACATTACACTTTTACCCTTTGTCCATTTCTGTAACTGGAGGGTAGCGTAAGTAATACAGTTTTAAAAAAACCCTCTGTTGATTACCGAATGCAATTAATCATTAAATTGTACAGTTGTAGACACAGATTACTTAGCCATGTTCTTAATCATTAAGTTACTTTGTCAACCTCATTATACCTTGTGGTGTACATTGAGCATTCCAGATAAATTCAGTGTCGAAGATTGAGAACTCCCGTTATCAATGGAAAAAATACGTTTCATTTGTCATTTTCTCATAGCTGCTTAGATGTGCATTACTCGAATCACACAGAATTGTACAAAACTTGTTTGAATGTTTTGCTTTTTATCGTGAAGATTGTAATGCTGAGGCTAAACAAGTTCATGATGTAATTTAAACAAAAATGGTGTCTGTTTTAGTGTCCCCCTCCAGAGGCAGGGACCTTCCGTCCATGGGCAGTGCAGGTGTGAAGACCAGATATGAAGATGTCATTGCAGACAACATGCAATGTCAGCTTGGCCAGAACTGGTGTTGTAACAGCACTAAATGCATTATGGGAAAAACATAAAACATGCTGCATTATAATAATCAAATTAATAATTTGCTGACATGATTACAGAAGATGTTTATTTTTAACCTACATATGTTGAAGATCTGATTGATAAACGATCATTTGAATGATTTAAATGCTCCATCCATCCTCAAATGACTTAACCTGTCAGGTGGCATGGGGGGCTGGAGTTGACCCCAGGATGCACAGGGCAGGGGACACTCTGGATGAGATGCCACTCCGTCGCAGGGTTCGAACACATTTGCACATAGAGATGCCAGTTAATTGACTGTATAACTGCAAAAATACCATAGTACAAGAATAAAGTGACATTTTATAATAATAACTTATATTTCATTGAAATCAATAAATATATTGTCGCAGTGTTTCCCAACATGGTATTCTGGGACCCCCAGACAGTCCATGTCTGTTATTTTAAGGGTCACCTGCAGCTAATCCTAGATAGTATAGGTTATAAGGCTGGGACCCACCCTGCATCCCAGTCCATTGCAGGGCACGTACAGTATATGCATACATTCACACACACATGGGTCATTTAGTGTCTTTAAATTCTAAATTGCATGTCTTTAGTCTTTATGAGGAAACTGAATTAACTAGAGGAAATCCTGTGTAACATAGGGAGAACATGAAAACCACACACACAGTGGATATGATATGGGCATGAAAGACATTTTCTGTATTATTTCAAGAATATGACCTACTTCTAATAGTTGGCTAGTTTAATAAGTTGCTTGACAGCAATTTTTTTGCTCTACAAAATATTTTTAATTGGTTAAATCTATTTTATTTTTTAATGATCCTTCACTTTGTGTAACCAAAAATGCATTTTTCTTGTGTGCGTCTGTAAAATTTTAAATTCACACCTTAATTTGTTCTATCATTAATTTCTCCATGGCCTGTATGTATGTTACTATTTATGTCATACTATGACATTTGAAGGTGACTAACAGAGTGTATGAAGTAACTAAAACACAATTACAAGAACTGCTACAAAGTTGAGTTTTATTAGGTTGAATTCCACTATAGTCATATCTATTACGTAATAAAAAGTGGTCTGGCAATCACTTTACATTTTTATCACTTTTATATGCAAGTTTTCAAAGCATCATAAAGCGACTTACATAGAGTTGCAGTTGAATGAGTCACAAAAACCGCAAAATTATTTAAAATGCCAAGGGGAACAATATCATGAATCAGGTGAGCATATGCCAAACACAGGTAAATTGAAAATTATACAGATAAATAAAGAAGAAGCTTTATATGGCGTAATGAATCATCTTTCATCCACTTTTCCTACATCTGGAAAGCCAATGGATGCCTTCAATTCAAAATATGTGTTGGCGAGTGTTAGACATGATTGATGGGTCAATAACATGGGCAACCATTTCATACAATTCACTGAGTCCAATGATTACACTGTATGCACACTGCAAAACAAACTACAAAGCGGCTTCATAAACAACAGCCAAAAGCCCAAATCACCAGAACCTAAGCAGCACTGAAACTTTATAGAAAGTTCTGAAGTTCGCCAAGTGAAATAGACCTTCATCATCCTTCAGCGACCTGGAGGTTGGTTGAGGAAACTACTATTCACTATTCAAGACATGTATAACAGTATTTCTTAGAAGCATGGAAGCTGATGTGAAGGAAAGGGGTAGCACCACTCTCTATAGACTCTTGACCATATATTTCAGTTGTTTCTGGTATTTTGTCTACTCTCTATATACATTATATTCAGAAAAAGATTAGAACCGTGCGACTGACATTCGAAGAACCCTCTCCGGCAGCCTGTATCCCACAATGCACCACGACCGGCAGCCTTTGAAAAAGCGGCGCGGCCGATTCAAGATGGCGGAGCTGGAGCAGCTTCTGGATGAAAGTAAGTCACAGGAAAACTAAGTAAGGTTTTTAAAAACGCTCGGAAGAAAAGTCGCGATTGTTTGCTGTTCACCGAGACGTTAACGACACGAATAAGTCCAAAATACTGCGAAACGTTAGTGGTATTCCGTGAACGCCGTGCGCTTTAGGTTGTTTATATGACGCAAATATCCCGTGTTTTGACCAGCTGTTTAACTTGAGCAACGTAGCTCTCCAACCTTGACAGGAATACTAGCTAGTTAATCCAGTGGCGATATCATTCACATTATTATAATTAATACACCATCTTCAGACGGAGAACTAAACAGCTTCGGTTGTCTTAAATTATGTACATAGCCGTGTTGTATGGGCTGGTATTGAATTACCTTAAACGTAGATAAATGCTGCGCATTTTTCCGGATAATTGAACAGTCGTTAACTATCTGGTTAGATACAAATATATCTTTCGTTATTTAATATCTGGTTGATGATAATTCTGAATTTTCCGGTGTTCTGACATTACTATAGAGACAGCTAGGTAACGCTGTCAAAATAACACTGTAGCTAGTTGGTTAACAAGTTTACTAGCCGTAGCTAATATTTACTGCGTTAATAGTTAGCTACTTGAGCATGGGTCATGCTTGGTACTAGCGGAATAGATGATTACTTAAAGCAAAATATGGATACGTGTCTGTTCCACTTGACCTTATTTAATTGAACGCTGGATTTCTTGCTAGCTATCTTTTTTTATATATATGCTTATGCAGTCCATATATATATGTGTTTTTCTTAAGGATTATTGTCTGCTTGGTAGTTATGACGTTGTAATTGTAATAGACAAATGGGCCCAGATGTAAAATGAAAATGCTTGGTTGGCTGCATTGTTTGATACTTGATTAATTCCAGTGAACCACGTTTTGTTATGATAGGAAAGGTGGTTGTCTTGCTGCTAAAGAGTTACATAAATCATCAAAATCTTAGGGAGTGGGCTAATATAGTCGAGGTTTAGTTTATCTAATGTTATTAAACTGCATCAGATTTGTAAACCTTAATAGCCAGAAGTATCGTTTTGGTATTTGTGTATGTATATTATAAAATTTTTATTTGGTTTACTGTCAGTTTTCTGGTCTTCTAAATAATCTTTCCCTTTGAAAGCTAAGTACTAAATAATGTATGTTCCTTTCATAATTATATTAATGGTACTTTTGTAGGCTCACTATGTGTTGTACTGAGATTGAATGTTTTTGTTATGCTGTCCTATCATAACTTCTCGCTGTGTTTGTTCTTTACTTCATATTTGTAGTTTCTTCTTCTGGTTTACCTCCTATATTCAAGACAACGTTCTAATCATTGTTTCACTTTAAAAGGTTAAGTCATGCTGCTGTTATTCATGACTGTTAAATATTGTCAGGACAACCTGTTCACATTGCTTAAATGTTTTGCTAGGCTTATAAGCATTATGAATGCAGTACATTTAGATTCTCAGTATTGAGTACTATATTCAAGCCATGTATGTATTGTATAGTTTGGTTTTTAGTCATATAAAGCTATTTTGTGCATTGCATTGAAAATGAAATGTCATTTTGTCACACTTTTTGGATGCCCTGCAGCCAGGATAGCATGTAAAGTGTTTTTGAATCAGTGGAGCTTATGGAATTGTTTTCTGCAATATGGCATGATATCCTGCAAGGAATCCCTACGATTCCATGCTTGTGCATTTGGTTACAGAAACAAATGCTGCAGTTGTCTCGAGAGACAGCCCGGCAGGTGCATTGTGCGGTCCCTGCTGGATGTTCTGGTAGCACTGCGGAAGATGCTTTTTTTTAAAAAAAAAAAATGTTTTCTTTGTGCAGTCCAGGCTACTTGCTCAAAATGCAGTGTCGCTATGGATACCTAAATGGCAACCTGGGTAACATAGACATGCAGCCCAGAGGTCGCTGCTTCAACTGAGGCCAAACTTGGATTAGTCAGCTAAATAACTAGGTGTATAATCTATCTGAAATGTAATTTGCCTTTAAAAACATGAATGCAAGGTAAATCAGTTAAATGTATTGCATAAAGCAGCTGATTTTAGTCAGCAGAATTAAGCCTTCTACTACGAGCATGTGCCTGTAGATTGAGACCAGGGTGAAAAATCAAAGAGTAGTCAATCACATCGCTTTGCTATTTTGGCGTTTTTTTTCCTCATTCCTGCATCAAAAAAATTGGTTACACACTGAAAGCTTTTTCTGTTAAATTCATTATCCAAAATTATTGGTAATCACTGTTAAAGCTTAATTTTGTTTTTGTTCTAATTTTCATTCTGGAGAAATACGTGCAGATCATGGAATATCAGCAAATATCATTTTTATACATTTATTTATTTGTGGTTACCTTAAGTCTGAATTAGCCATTTCAAGTACAATATGAAAGGTAGTCACAGACCCAGAATTTCAGTGTCACCAGACAGTCATGCATACTTCCCACTTTTTTGCATTGCATATTTGCATTTATGCCTTTTTTGCATTGAGTGAATTTAAAATCCTTTTTCTCTTTTTAGGCTCTTCTGCAAAAGCACTTGTGAGTCTGAAAGGTAACGCATTGTTCAGTATTTAAGCTGAATATACCTTTCCTCTTTTTTAATAAAAAGGCTATTATATCTATGATCATTTTAAATATGTTTGAGGATTATGTGCTTCAAGGTATGTTCACTGGGATGCTGTCTTTGCAGTGATATTTTGTCCTTGTGGATGACATTCCTTTTATTGTACTGAATTTTTGTTCTTGGATGCATTTCAAATGAAGAAAAATTAGTGTCTTATGCTCCTTATTACAGAAGGAAGTTTATCCAGTACGTGGAATGAAAAACAAAGTTTACCAAAGTCTCAGAACTCAAGGGGAAGGAATTCATTTCCAGCCATGGATACAGTAATATCATTTCCATTAATACTGAAAACTACGTTTTGTCTTGCTTGCTTCAAGCTACTCATTTTAAGTTTTGATGTGTGTGTTCAGTGCAAATATAACTCCGTCATGAGTGAACTTGTATTTGTCCAATGGGTTATAGCCAACCAGAAGCTCAAAGAGAAGTCGTTTGGTCTTCGAGGATGACGATGGGCAGTTCACCTCCAGGTCTCCTAGAAGAAGTCAGAGAGTGACAACTGTGCCTCAGGTCTAAAAGAATCCACTATCCTTCCCTTCCCAAAGTAACCAAACATGCATTTGTTGTTTTGAAAGGACAGCAGCATGGACTGCATGACCATTCTTATAATACTGTTGCTCCTGGAATTTTGGTGGTATTTGGGGGCATTATGCAGCATCATTTCTTGTTACCTTTAAATATATTTTTTCTGCTTGTGGTACCACAGAAATTCTCAAGCTTCCCAACACCGGATAAGAAAGCATCACAAAAAATTGGGTTGCGATTACGGAACCTACTCAAACTTCCTAAAGCACATAAATGGTGCATTTATGAATGGTTTTATTCAAATATTGACAGGTGAGTCTTAAAATAAATTTTAACTGCTCAAAATAGTTTTATCAGTTTTATCATCAGTTTGATTGATATGCCTTGGATCTTTTCCACATTAATTTTTTTTCTGGCTGTCTTGTACATAGGCCACTATTTGAAGGGGATAATGACTTCTGTCTTTGCCTGAAAGAGTCATTCCCAAACCTCAAAACTAGGAAGCTGACTAGAGTTGAATGGGGAACTATCAGAAGACTAATGGGCAAACCAAGACGGTATGGTGTAGTATTCTTGTTATGTGAAGTTCAGTGCTGTTTGTTGTGTGCGCCACCTATAAAGAAAGGACTGAAATTAATTACTTGAATTGGAAATTAAACATGGGACACTAATCCTTCTTCATCAGGAAAAAAGGTGCCAAAAACATTCCTTGCATTTACAGATGACATTTATCATGTGTATATGTTTTTGATTGTCATGGAGTTTGATAAACGACCAATATGGTTTTCCTAAAGGTGCTCGTCTGCATTCCTCACCGAGGAACGATCCGCATTAAAGCAAAAAAGGCAGAAAATCCGGTTGCTCCAGCAAAGGAAATTCACGGATGTATCCCACTGCAAAGACCTGCCAGAGGAAATCCCTCTGCCTTTAGTTATAGGAACGAAAGTCACAGGTAACGTTGAGCTGTGCTCCTTTTTTTTTTTATAATTTATGTCAAAATGAAATCGAATGGCTCTATTCCCTTACAATAAATGTAGTGCGTTGGAGACGGCGTACTCCAACATGATCAGAAGAGATTCACAAGAGCTACGTTTTAATAGATTTGTGCACTAGTTGGCTTCGATGGCTATTTAAGACTGATAAGCATTTTAATAAACAGGCCATATTATAATGCTATGGAGAATTTTTTGCTCTTTCTTTCACGCACATATTCGCTTTCGCAATATATGTACTTGTATGCTTAAATTACATAAATAATAAATTCTGTGGCATTGTTTCGTGGTATTCATTACTGTTTAGACAATTCTATTCCATAAGGCAGTCATGCATTAAGTATATTTTTGCTTCACAGCTCGTCTTCGAGGAGTTCACGACGGTTTATTCACAGGACAAATTGATGCAGTTGACACAAGTGCAGCCACCTATAGGGTGACCTTTGACCGGAATGGTTTAGGAACTCACACTGTTCCTGACTACGAAGTCCTGGTAGGATTGTTGGCAGGCCAACTGAAAATATGTTCTGCTTCATTGTGTGTATTTACGATGAATTACTTGAAATTGAATGGCATGTATTAGAATGCAGTGGGATGAAGAAAAATCTGAATAGGTGGCAGTTGTACCATTTAGCCAGTAGTTTTACATTAGGATAAGAATTGATGCAGATAGTTGACATTATCAGTGGCTAATAATGACAGATAGCCATGATGCTAAGCTACCGTTTATTATCATGTTTATTACTAGTCAAAACAACTGTTTTCAAGATGTACTTGAACTTGCTGTTGGGTCAGTGACACCACTTTTCCCTCTTTCCTCTGCAGAGCAATGAACCACATGAGACAATGCCTATATCTGCTTTTGCTCAGAAGCAGAGACCTTCCCGGTTCCAAGCCTTAATGACCCCACCCTGCGTGCCTTACGCCCCCTCCTCTCAGCCTGCTTTAATGGTACTGCTGGTCCTATTTCTACACCCTGACCAAGATAGGTTTTGCTTTTGATGCATTTATCATAGATGTATTCTGTATGTTGAAGTGTAATTGGCTAATTCCATACAGAGGTCCATTTGTCATATTCGTAATGCTAATAAAAATATGATGTCTTTCTAATGTGTAAATTAATACATGAATTTTGAGGATTTGTCTACAGTCCCTGACAAAAGTCTTGTCGCTTGTGTACAAATTGAACTCAAGTGCCGCTGAAATATATTTCTAATCAA
>JAABNX020001760.1:19146-30534 GCA_015163995.2 Mormyrus lacerda | reverse complement strand
CAAAAAGGTGTACTACACACAGAAAGTTTACTTGTGGTGGGTTGTAAGGTCTGGTGCACCACCTGTATTCCCTCTGTATTTGTCTGATATTGAGCACATGTAACATCATCATCTCAGTTTCCAGAAAAGCTTCAAAACATCCAAAAGCTAGTTGTACATGTTCTATAGCAACTAAACATTATAACTGATGATGCAAAATTTCTGCCACTTACCTACTCACAGCTTTACAGGTGAATCTTTGCAGCATATACAGCAACAACCTCAACACTCGTTGGGGGCCATATTTATTGTGCAAAACTGTTACTGGGTCGTATATGGTACAATGAGCTGTAAAGCAAAAACAAAAATCTTAATTTTGATGAGCTGGTTGAATGTAAGGCAGACATAAAAGGAATGGTTGTGTATGACCCAGTGGGTTCCCCAGGGTTAAAGTGCATTCATAAAGCATAATAAACATGACTATAAATATTTATAAAAAGGCATAACTCAATACAACCATGTTTATTATGTATTATGAATGCTTTATGAGGCTCTCAACTATAATGCACTATGGCTACTTTCATAATGCGGTACAGACCATTGTTAATTATAATGACCATTATAATGCATTATGAAGGTATCTATAGTGCATTATATCACTTTAAGTAAAGGTTTACCAAATGTTTCTATGTAGAGGAAACAGATCTGCCTATGAGCGAAGCGAAAGCATGAGCAGACCATCTATGGTCACAGAAGTATAGAGGTTTGCGTTCCCGTAGAACTTAAGACTATAGAGGGTGGCGCGGGACAACTTCACACCAAACGACCAAGATGAAGGTAGTGCGCCACAACTCTGGCTAAAACTATTGATTCTATTCACACATTTGAAATTTGTCTACATCAGTGAAATGGCTTGAAGGGAAATTGGGTGTAAGACTTGAACATGGCGATGTTAGTGTCTCCTACAGCTGCCCTTTCCTTCCTTTGTTGCCACCTAGTGCTGCTGCGTCAATTATAGTGTGATTTGTCTTAAAAAACATGTAGATCTGCATCCATATAATGTTTTTTGTGAGATGGTAATAACTTTATCAAATACTATTTGAATTATTACATTCACAAAGTAAAATGTGATCATTCTTCCCTTTATTTGCAATTCATTTTGGTGCAAAAAAGATAACCTTTCCTAAAATATATATGACAGCTTGTAGAACTTTTAGCCTTATCTGTCATGTAATTCATCCACAAATTATTCTTTTTTTGTTTCTCCACCTAAAGGTAATCTTATGAACAGAATATATGTTTAATTTGATTCTTTTCATTGAGTTTATACATTACTGTATGTTTATAATACACTAAAATAATAAGTACTAAAATAAAGGAAAGCCCAGTGGCCAGAACAGCATTAGCGTACCTTTGCCTGGAAGTCGTAATACTTGCACAGGACATTTTTAGTTTGGGGTTTTATTAATTGTGGAACATAATGGAGTCTCAAACAGTTCTGCAGATTGTCCCATGGATGCTCAGCTGATACAAGATCTGTTCCCAGGACAGCAAAAGTGTTTAGTTATTATCATTTCATGGCCATCAAACTATTCATCTGAGTACTTGTGCTCATGTCCATATCTAACACTGAAGACAAATAGGTCATGTCTTCAGTATGTTTTCAGAACATTTTCGAGTACACCTTAACATCCAAACATCCCTTAACAGCTTTATTATATATTAATAAACATTACATGATTATACAATTATGATGTTTGTTATTATTTTATAATGTTTGTTATTAATGTATATTACAGCTGTTAAAGGATTTTAAGGTATACATGCATGATGTTTAAGAATGTTTTATGAATACTTAATGAATAAATTATGAAGGAGTACTGAATGTTTTATGAATGCAATATAAAAGCTTTATGAAGGTGCAGTTTATGTAAAGCATTACCGACTTTTCTAACTCGTATGGTTTGATATAATCACTATCAAACAAGCTAATTTATTTGTACAATAAAAAAACAATATTGAAAAAGATAATTAGGAAGGTCTGCCATGAATTCTGCACTGTAAGCTGGTAAGCATGGATGTGTTTGTTGCCCATCTGTATTGACTAGAATGTAACCATACACTCAACTCACGATTCGATACGATTCACACAACTGAAATTGAATAAAATACCGTTTTAAAAAATCCCAAATCAAAATAAGTAGATAAAAAAAAAAAATAAATAAATCTTCAAGTAAATAAACTAAGACATGCATGTGCAGCTTTTTAGCGTGGTTTGCCCTTTCAATAATCTTAGCTCAGCTCACTGTGGTGCCGGTGGACATGCTGAAGCCTGTTCATTGTACTATTTGTGAATGTTATCAGTCTTTTACAATGTTTGCGTACAGTTTTTGTCTTGTTTGTGCTTTTCTCACCGTTTTCGTTTGTGATTATCCGAAAGCTAAAATGCTGCCACACTGCCGATTTAAGATCGGGCAGTGCTTCCATCCATCTATTTTCTGAAACCGCTTAATCCCAACTGGGGTTGCGATGGGAACCAGAGCCTAACACGGAACAATGGGCGCAGATGGGAACCAACCCCGGGCAGTCGCCTACACACCACAGGGTGCACACACTAGCATGCATACTCACACAACTACAGAGCCAATTTAGACTCACCAATCAATCTATCCTGCATGTTTTTGGACTGTGGGAGGAAACCAGAACCCCCAACAAAAACGGGGAGAGCGTGTGAACTCCGCACAGAAAGGACTCTGGACCGAAAGCAGGACCTTCTTGCTGTGAGGCAGTAGCACTAACCACTGTGCCACCGCACCTCCCAGCTGTATGTCCTCAATTTCAAATTCAGTCTCTGTCTCTCATTCGGTCAAAACCAAAATCTGACTTGAATATGTAGTGACATCTGTCGTCGAACTGACATTGTGAAATCAAATGTAATATCACACCAGTTTTTCTTTTCCACATCAGCCGGTTTAATTCGTCATACATTTACATTGATTTTTAACCGGTTTGCGATTCATCGTTACATGCCTAATATTGACTGTGAACATCCGCAGACACCTTTCCGATGTTTAAACGCTCCCTTCACCTTGAACCCAATCTGTTGACTTCATAGCTTATGGCATGTATCTTCACAGGATTACACCATCACCATGTACTTTCAGCAGTCATGGCGGGACAAGCGTCTATCCTACACGGGGATCCCTCTCAACCTCACCTTGGATAACCGTGTGGCTGACCAGCTGTGGGTCCCGGACACATACTTCATCAATGACAAGAAGTCTTTTGTGCACGGCGTGACAGTGAAGAACCGCATGATACGGCTGCACCCCGATGGCACCGTGCTCTATGGCCTCCGGTGAGTCCTACTGTTTTCTTGTTGAGTAACATCCATTCATTTTGTCCTCCCCCATTTCACAGATATAATATTATTGGTATATGACTGTCAAACATGTACATCCATTAATGGCTAATAGCATATTACAAACATACAGCTGTAAAAGAGTCAACTTGGCATAAGTATGGCTAGGCTAAGCTCCCAATGAAAGCCCAGTGATGAGTGTAAGCAGGATTGGAGCAAGTGCTATACAATTGCCCTAGTTCTAAATATCCTATAACTTGAGCATCCTCCTTTCCCCACAGCTAACATGACTGGAACTATACATGCGACAATTTTCTATATGCATTACATTTATTTAGTGAGCGCTTTATCCATAGCAACAGCCCATGTTTAAATGCACAATGGTGAAATTAATTTGCAACAAAGAGCCCTAACCCACACACCACCCCAGCATTGTTTACTTGGGTGCCCCTCCAAGAGCGATGTTTCTTTCAGACAAATAAAAATACTATCCTGTAAAAAAATTCCATGGGAACGATCATGACTAAAGATGAGACATTATGTCGTTTTCTTGAGTTATATATGTATTTTAGGGTCAGTGTAGTTGGCAGGGTGTCTCTGTGGGTGGCAGTATAGTCCTTTACCTGTGGGGTTTTAAAATCTCGAGTGTGTAGGGCTGGAAGGTCTGCACAGATCTCTTGCAGGGAAACACATGTGGTTAGATGTATTAGTGTCTCTCGATTGCCCATTGCGTATTATTATGTGAGCCTAGCGCAGTTGGGTAATTCAGGTCCTGAGAGTAAAAGTCCAGACTGGGATTTTGTTTCAACCAAACAGTTCAATACTCTGTGACTATTCATGCTCAACTGGTTGGTTGAAATAAAATCTTGGTCTGAAATTTTACTCTAGACCTGAATTACTCAACTCTGGTGCCCAATGATGGCATCCAGTCCAGGGCGTTCCTGCCGCTTTGCTCAGTGCATCCTGGGAAACATGTTCTGGATAAGTCATTATGGATGATGGATGGGTGGAGCACTTGTATCAGAAGTGTTTCTTTCTCTTTTCCTTATGTTAATTTTTCCCATTGTCAGCCTTTTCTTCACAGGCAGATTCAAACACGTCTGGACTTGCAAGTGAGAATATGTTCCCATGAGCTTTGATTAAACATGCGTCTGAGAACTGCTGACCTATTTCATCATCAGAGCCTTGACTTGTACCCTGCTGTTTTCTCTTCAGATATTGGGCCCCGAGGCTATTGACTAATTTAAATAAGCTGGCAGAATAGAGATGTATTAGCCACTTATACTTAAGATCATTTAAATATTTATCTCATAAACCGCTATGTATTCTGCAGTTTGCGTTGGCAGCTAATCTATTTCTACATTGAGGGTGGAGGTTTGTCTATTAACAAGGCAGAAGAAAAATGTAAAAATGGAGTAACCTTTTGGCATATTGAAAGGTGCAAGCTATGCGAAGTGTCATACAAAATTAAGTCGACCAAAGTCAAAAATATATCTTTTAGAATATTCTATTTTGGGGGAAAATATTTGTAAATATTTGTCAAAATGAGATTTTGTATCCTAGTATTTAATTACAGAATGAATCAATTTCTAAGCATGAAAATCTATAGTCAATCAATATAATATAGCAGTATGGTAGGAGTCTGAGACCACAAATGCACTTGTAATATGAATGTAGCATACTTTCTCATGTGTGAGTAATTTAAACAGCATGAAATGTTGCCTGTATTGATATAAATGTACCTGTAGCAATAGATTTATTCTTATCACTTTCAAAAAGTTTGTGCATTTGAGAGCTAAAAATGTCAATTTGGTCTATGCATCGGTGTATTGCTACATTCTGGCATTATAAATGTGTGTTTGAGGGATGCTAATGATGTGTTTCAGAATGGGAGGGGCATTAAGTGGGTCGTTCATGATGACTCCTATAGAGAATCATTCCTGCCTTGAGTACTAGGGTTCCGTTTTTTAATTATCCTTTCAAAGATGTGATTCTCATCCATGGAAAAGTCATATAACAGTCTGCAGCTGTCATAATTGTATGTTTTTAGTCAGTACTATTCAGCAAATATAGATATTTCTCTTACTCGCCTACTGATCTGAAGATCCCAGATTTGTGATCCATGATGGCTCTGTGTGTACTGTACTACCCCAACAATGACAGGTAGTGTTTCAAATGTTTTATATGACTATTATGCTTTTGGAATTAATCTGTTGTCCAGACATTTTGTTTGTTTTTTAAACTGAGTCCAGGTAAGATTCTTATCTGATTATTGTAAAATCTGTGCTTGCTATTGCTAATAGTAACTCCTCTGATAACCACGATTGTCGGGCTGTAAAATTAAATTAAACCTATAGCAAATCCTTTGCTTACAGTATCAATGACGGCGATAAGGTTTGGGGTCCTGTTGGCAGCCAGGTGGAATAAGCGCAAACAGCCATGTTATAGGAAAGGAATATTCTAGCTGCTACGTGCTGAGTCCACTTGTTTGTGTAAGAGAAAAATACCAAAAAAGGAGACGACTGTTAAGACAAACACTTCTCCTTTTAGTCTGTTTGTTATAAATACTATGACTTCTGGGTATTCAACCGATTTAACACTTCACGCTAAATTGAATGCTCACAAATCACATATCCCAGCATTCCAAAATGTTAATTATTATTATTATTATTTTTGTCAATGCCGGTGGTTTTGCAAAGCTGGATAATCCAAGAGATGGCATGGTGCTGCAGTGGTTAGCACTGTTGTCTCACCCCTCCGGACCCGGCATTCAAGTCTCTGCCATGGCTTGAGGTGTGTGAACTTTGCATGTTCTCCCCGTGTCATCAGGGCATTTCCTCTGGCTAATCCTGAGAGAGATTGTGCCTATAGACTCCACCAACCCCCCCCCGCCACCAAATAGGACAAGCAGTTACAGAAAACGGATGACTGCTCAACCCCAGTTCATAATGAAACAAGGCACTCTTTATAGGCAGCACCTCAAAAGAAAACATCATCATTCATCTTCTGTACTTGCTTGCCCTATTCGGTGATACAAGGCTTCAGAGCCTATGGGGACAAGGAGCAGAACGGATGCCAACCAGTCACACCTATCAGCGATGTGGAAATTCCAGTCCACCACAGCATGTTTTTGGACTGGGGCGGAGGGACCCAGAGCACACAGAGGAAACCCCACAGGGAGAACATGCAAACTCCTCACGCATGGAGCAATGGCAGGGACTTGAGTACTGGGTTCAGAGGTGTGAGGTAAGAGTGTTAACCATTGCAGGGCCATGCCACCCCTAAACTGAATATCAGTGATGTCAAACCTAATTAACATATATTTATCTATTTATCATTTGATACTTTCAGATATAAGCATGCACATTATGTATGCTAATGAAAACCCATGATTATTAGAGAGCTTGAATCCTTTACAGAATTGAGTCCAAGACATTTTACTAGCAATTTTACAGGGGGTGCATGGGTTGCAATTGCACACCCTACTAGCCAGATGAAAATGTTGTTAGAACATGTTAAGTTCAATAAAATTATATTAAGAATGGTGTGTGTGTGTGTGTGTGTGTGTGTGTGTAGATTAGCTTTATATTACATTGTGGGGACAAAATGTCATTTTGATATTGTGGGGACCATTTTTCAGGTCTCCACAAAGATCTGTGAATGCAGTCAAAAATATAAATGCCAAGAGTCTCATATTTTGGTTAAGATTAGCTCTGGGTAGGAGTTATGGTTGTCATGTTGGGGAGAGTTTTCCCCATAGAAATGGAATGGAGAGTCCCCACAAAGATATAATTACAGTACAAATCTGTGTGTGTATGCAAATTATTTTTTCTGAATGAATGACTAATTGTGGTCTCTCACCTTGCTCCCCCTAGCATAGAGTCACCTGTGGTCTAAAAAATTATATGCATGTTGTTACACTTGATTGCATTTAAATTTCTACATATTTGTATGGTGCATAATACACAGATATAAAGGGGATGAAGTCGATAAAATCAATTACATCAACCAAAATGTACAGTATGTTTTCATAAATTGTGTTCAAATTGCCACTTCAATTGTTTTGAGAGAATGAACCTACTGAGAAATGTGTCAAATCAATAGAAGAAACCTGTGAACGCTGGGATAAGAGAGTTTGGGGCGCTTTCACAAGCTGTGCATCTTCATACTTCTATTGATTTGAAGTTTTTCTGATGTTCTTCACGGAGACTGAAAATTTGAAGAATCAGCAGACCACGCTAGCTTGCTGGCGCTCCTTAGCTTGGGCGGCAATCAGGGATGTTTTTACTTTATCTCTGCTAGGCAGACCAGGAGGACTCATGCTAGTAAATGAGCATTAGCATGTCATGTAATCAGCAGTCACAGCATGTCATTAAGAGCAACAAGCGAGGGTGGCTGAGCACTGAATCGCAGCCAGGGTGACCATTCATAACATGATACTGTACTGCTATTTGGCCAAGCTTGCTTTTAAAACACAGCTCTGCTTCCTGCCAACACTACTTGGCACATACCAGCTAAAATCAAATATGGAGAATCAAGAAACTGCTAGCACACTGACTTGATTACACGCTGATTAAGATGTATAATGCAATGAGTCCAATTTGTTTGCACATTTCATATTTGTAGTTAACACTGATTTTCGTCGACTGACATAACCTTTAAAATGTAAATTTTAAATCTAAGGCTAATAATCTGCTCAGATACCCTGTTATATTTTTGGTCGATGCATACAAGATGGGGCATGTTTGCATACCCACTTGGCGAGAGCGCCATTAAAATTAATGGCCATGACAAGATTGAATGGCATTGTCAATAAACGAAGGCTATGGTGTATTTCCATGTAAGGAGGATTTGTGTTCATTCTATTTTATTTATTGATTTTCTTTTTGGGACTAGCACAGAATTTAGCTAGCTGCCCTGTGTATTACGGCAAACCTTGTCTGGGGTTTGGTGGAAAGTTCTGGAAAATGTGACTTGCCCCCTCCCCGGCCATCCTTCTTACTGGATTACAGGATACTATGAAGATCTGGCATAGTGACCTCATTCAGTGTTGCTCCCACCAAAGATTGGCAGTTATGTACACGAAAAACTGAGCTCAGAACAGTTGAAAGCATGATGCCATTAGATGATTTTCATTACCTCGGACTGGATGAATTTGTTTCTGTAGGAAAAAGTAATCAGATATAAAGGATATGCCAATGTGAGTAACAATCTGCGTGTTTGCCCTTTGGGATCAAACTGCACAGAACTGGTATGCTGCTTTCGCTTTATATGTAAATGCATGCTTACGATATATAACATGCATCGAGACTATTTCACTGGTTCACCTGCCCAGGTGAGCCTATGGCAAGAAGCCAATATCCTTTGTCATTATAATGAATAACAAAAGTCATTCTAAATATACAAGAACAAAGAATGCATGTGACTCCTCATGAAAATAATTGCATCATCTTCCTACCTTTCTGTTTTATTGTGTCCTCTGGGTTTTACAGATGTACTCAGTGTAGGCTCTTTTTTTTCTTCTTTTCGTTCGCTTTCCAAGAAACTTATTTTTTGTTCTCTCATAAGGCGCAATTTATATTTTTACATTGGAAAATGACAAAAAAGGATGTTTTCCTGATGAGTAAGATAAAGTGGATGAATTTGTTCAATCAATCCTTTTCCTATATCCACCTATGTAGTAGAGGGTAAGTGTCAGTCAGATATTTTTGTACTGTATATGTTACCACAGACATGGTTATTTTATGGCGCCAGAGAAACCCCACTTCAGATTTTACTGAGGGACACCCCACCCACTCCCCAGGTCAGCAAAGTTTACCAAGTGTCCGTTTTTGATTAGCAGTGATCACGCAAGATATACTAATTTACCCCAGTCAGCTAATTTTACTGATCGAGCTCTTGCCCTTCAAAAGTCTCTGCACAGCCCTGCAAAAATCTATATAAAGGTTTCTCTTCTGGTCCTAGAGTTATTTTTTGTTAGGACCAATCTGTCCATCAATCCATCTATCCATCCATCCTCTGTAACTGCTGATCCTATTCAGGGTCGCGGGGCAACAACCTCTTTTCAAAGAAAATGCTTTTCCTGGCTAGTATAGTTTCATTCTTTGTTTTATTCTGCATGCATGTTTAAGTATACTGTTGCCCTCTGTCTGTATTATGGTATGTTTACTGAAGCAGTACTTTTTAAGTTCTGTTCTGTACTTTACACAAGGGTAGATATGTGGGGTTCTTTTGAGGTTCTTTTAAGATTCTGTTAACATTTTGTAATAAAACTGGGAACATAAATATTTATATAATTGCAACTCAGTGTTAGGGTATGTTTGCATATGCAGGGAACAGCAATAGGATTCTAATCTCATTTGCTTCATAAGTGTGCCCTCATTTGCTTCATAACAGCTTCAGTCCATCTTGGAATGTACTGTAGTGTATGTGCCTATATCACATATAGTTAGATATTGGAAATTCTTTGAAAATAAAAGCCTCCAGCTCTTTAAGAAATTAAGGA
Organism: Mormyrus lacerda; assembly: GCA_015163995.2. Taxonomy (NCBI): domain Eukaryota; kingdom Metazoa; phylum Chordata; class Actinopteri; order Osteoglossiformes; family Mormyridae; genus Mormyrus; species Mormyrus lacerda. Next base: position 20,689 of record JAABNX020001760.1, on the reverse strand, counting down.
GATGAAAATCTTCCGATCCAGAACTTTCCTTTAAAGGTTCAGCGATGATTAGATCTGATGATTGTGGAGACCATGGGAGAAGTTTATCTTCACCCTGGAGTTCATGGAAGGCCTCTTGCAGGGCGGATGGGGGCATTACCATCTCAGAATATGGTCACATCATGAGCGTGCAGTTTTTCACCATAGGATGCACTAGGTCCTGCAAAATCGCCTCATACTGTATTCCTTGGTCATTACAATTGCTTGCAGACCAATCACTGGACTTCTTGGCCGTCCGTACCATTACAGATGTGATTGTGGATTGGTGCCGTACTTTGACTTTCCCCACAAAAAACTAAAAATTTAATTAAAAACAAAATTAAAAAATAAAATATTATTGTCACCCCTTGTAATGATTTGTAAAAAAGGATAGAAAACTAGAAAAAAATCCACCCAGTGAAGTAGCTTCATCTCACCCTCAAAAAAATTACAACAGTCTGAGCTTTCTTTGAAATAAATTTAATCAAAGAACAACTAATCCGTCATCAAGAAATACTTATTTTCAGCAAAAACACATGTGCCACAGTTATTTGGCACCCCAGCATTTAATACTTTGTAAAACCTCTCTTTGCCAGTATAACAGTACTAAGTCCTATAACATTTTATAAGGTTGGAGAATACGGAGCAGGGCATCTGAGACCATTCCTCTCTCTCCAGATCACCCAGGGTCCTAGGGCCTCTCTTGTCCCCTCTCCTCTTCTGCTCAGCCCACAGGTCTTCAGTGGGGATCAGGTCAGGGGACCGAGATGGCCATGGCAGAAGCTTGGTTCTGTGATCAGCTAATTATTTTTGTTATGATTTGGTCATGTGATTAGGATCATTATCCTGCTGGAAGATCCAATGACAGCCCAGTTTTAGTTTCGTGGCAGCAGTAGTGTCACCTCATCTTTGTACCCCAGTTAATCAGGAAGTCATGGATTATAGCTTGAAGGTTCATATTCACTCCAATCAACTCAAAGATGTACAATTTACAGGGGTAACATGCTTCACTATAATTTCCAGGGGGTGGCAATAATTGTGGCACATCTGTTTTTGGTAAAAATAATTATTTCTTGATGACGGATTTTTTTATTTAATAAAATTTATTTCAATGAAAGGTTGGATTTTTCTAATGTTTTCAGTTTGACATGAAGCTACTTCACGAAAATGTGTATTTTTTCCAACTCTTTTTAAAAATCTTTACAAGGGGTGGCAATAATTGTGAAGGGCACCATATATATATACCAAATGTCCCCCACAATGTATTAAAAACCTGTTATTTTGACATTGTGGGGACCATTTTTCAGGTCCCCACAAAGATCTGTGACTGCTTTGTTTAGTTACTTATGGGTAAGGTTAGGGCTGGAAAGGGGTCAAGGTTGTCATGTTGGGATTAGAGTTTTCCCCATTGAAATGAATGGAGAGTTTCCACAAACACATAATTACAAGTGTGTGTGTGTGTGTGTGTGTGTGTGTGTGTATGTTTGCATCATGAAATAGGAAAAAGGGTGAAAGATCGTATTAC